>BQNB010018083.1:0-68862 GCA_026074375.1 Tanacetum coccineum | reverse complement strand
CTAGATCTTGCTTAAAAACATAAACATAAACACATCTAAGCACAAAAATATGGGTTTTGATTTTTGAACCAAGAACACAAAAAGCAACTAGAAAACACGATCTAATTAAGATCCGAACGCACACAAGCTCACAAAATCACCACAAAGCTCTGATACCAATTGTAGGATATCATATTTCACAGCCTGGGTGATGATTCTTAGATTTGGCTAGTTTTTAGAGAGAGAAACTATATGTGTAAAATAGAAAGTGAATAAAATGACTAGCTACCTCTTCCAAAGTTGGAAGAGGTCTTTATAGTTCTTACAAAATACAGGGTATTAGTACCCGGTTTAAAACCGAAAATCATACGATTAACTATTAAACTACGAGCTATAATAAACAATAAAATATACAGGGTAACCGAGTCTTTTTCTAATATCTAACAATCTCCCCCTAAAGGAGGTCACCCCTGAAAATACTAAACTTAATCACTTCAGTCTTTAGCTCGTAGACATTTGATTCTTCATTTGATATCTTGTACATTTGGGGTAGTGATCTTTTGATTCATCATTGACTTGTCTTTGATTGTGATCTTGAGCTTTCTTGAGATCATCAACCAAACATAATCTTACATCATCTTGTAATGGATCGCCATCTTGTGCACTTGTGAAGAAATAAACGACATCAGAGTTTGCGGAATCTTTGACACCTTTATGAGATCTTTCATAACTTTATAACAAGTGTAGGTCGTGTTTGAGCATTCAACACAACGAGTTATGATTTTCAAAACGTCCATTAGTGGTCGTTCACTTGATCTTGTGTGATGTGTATTATGACGTCACGCCCCTGGACACGTTTTCCCTCCAGGCCCCGTTTGGGGGTGTGACAGATTGGTATCAGAGCCAGGTTATAGAGAACCAGGTAGCATATTAGGTCTGGTCTATAACCAGTATGTGATCCTTATGTGCATTTACGTGTGTCTTATACGTGCTTTTTCTATGGCGTATACGTGAGTATCATTTTGCCTTGAGCCTGCTATGTTATGTGTTTATCTCTGCCATGCGTTTATCTTTCCCTACGTTTATGTTGCGTTGTGTTTATTTTTGTCCTTAAGCCCTATTTTTCTATGAACTTACGTTTTGTCTTACGTTTATCTTTTATCTGTGGTTACGTTTTCTGTACGTATATTTTCCCCACCTGTTATATAAAAAGCTTTTTGTACTATATAAATACTAATATTTTCATAGCGGACATTTTTTGAGTGACACCAATGGTTCACCTAACTTTCCTAAAACATTGTGAGAGACACAATGGCCTCGTTTATTTATAAAAACATCATGAGTAATACAATGGCATTTAAAACTTGTCATGAGTTTACATAATACCATTTTGCATAACCTTGAAACCCGTTACAGTCTACCGACCCTACATTATTTTACTATTTGACACCGGGTTTGAACACTCGCCTTGAACTTCTGAAACGCATACGTTGTCATGTAACTCACCACATAGAAACATGCCGACTATTTGGAACGCGACTAGTAACTTGTCATCTCATAACGTACCATCTTGGAACACCAACTTTTGGAACATGACTCATTAACGTCTTATTCCTTCCTCTTTACTTCTTGTGATTTTGAAAAATTGTATCGTCAAAAAGACAACTTCTAAGTTTGGCAGATATCGACGACTCATAACCCAACGTATTGCCGACATGCTCTTTCGCCAAGAGCGGAACAAGATCCGAGACGCTAAGAACGAATCAAGCATAAAGACCCTTGAGACAGACCATGCTAATGAAGGTTACGCTTTCCGACTAGAACGTCATTAGGAACGACTCAACCAACAACCACCACTCCAAAGAGAAAATCTTGAACATCATAGCTAATGATGACATTTTTATTTAAAACATTTCTTTGAAAACTCTTGATATATTATTCGCTTTATGGTACGAATATTTCCACTTCCTTTAATAATTAATTGCTTGTACAATTAATTTCACATATCCCATTTTAACATCATTGATATACCATTTTATTAATGTATACTTATTTTAGCCATTTGGTATTAGTTCTCCTTAATAATTAATTGTTTATACAATCATTTTACCTATCTCGTGTAGCATCCTTGACATGTTATTTCTTTGATATGTGCCTCTTTCAACTATTCGTATTTTGTCTCTCGTTTGCATCGATTAATCGTACGGATGGCTCTCTATAGTCTTCTGGTTCATGATCTATTAGAACAAATGAATCTCTACATTCATTTTGTTGATTGAATAATCCTTTATGTTTATTTCCTTTGACTGTTACCACAGTTGTACGGATATTCTTGATATTTTATGATCTATTATTTTGTTATTTTTGCTACTTAAAATCATTTATAAAGCTTATAAATGTGATTGTTATCATTTTTATCCTTGCGAAATTTTGTTCATATTGATTTAAATTCTCTTTTTCATGAGATTTGGTTCGGTAACCCTTTCGTTTGTATTGGTCAATGATCATTGCTTCTTCTTCATAAATATATTTCATCTCTCATTCTAGCATTCTTTGCTCATACATCATTGTACCCTAATAATAAATCGTTATACTCGACATAACCTTTTTACATTGACAACCACTCCTTTTAGGGAATTGTACTTCTTCTTTGATTCCTTTGTTCACATTTATTATTTCATTCCTCGATCTTGATGAGTAATACTACTCGATATGTACTTCTTTGATCATTCGTACAACTCATTAGTTATCAATTTCCGTATGTCTTCTTATTAGTACATATATTCTATCTGTTCTTTAAGGATTCTCATAACATTTAATATGTATCTACATTCACATTGCAAACATTTTATATTTTGCCTTTCATTTTATTTGGTTTTTGTTTGCTATCCTATTTGATTATTTTGTCGAACTCATCGAACACGTTTTGACACATAACCTACGTTAAAGATTTGGAGACACCACCAATACGGTGCAAGGTGCATTGTGTTATCCACCACGAGAGTGAGAAAACTATACCGACTATGGAGGATACATTACGAGCTCGATGACAAAAACAATTGGAACACTAATCTATGTTTAGTAGGATTTTCTTACAACGCCAGTTACTGTACCAGCAACAAGGTCGCACCGTTCGAGATACTTTGTGACCATAGTGTCAATCACTCACCCGCTGGAGCAAGGTTGGGGTACTCAACTCGCTAGCTCCGAAACCTAACCGTAAAACGACTAAGAAGATCATTTGGATATGCAACAAAATACAAGCTGCTCGTAATCACCGACAGAGTTACACAAATGTGAAGATACGTTTTGGCAAACGGGGAAAGCTGAACCCGCATTATATTGGACCCTTCAAAATTCGTGCTCGAGCGAGAACCGTTGCTATCCGACTCGAAATCCCTGATCAACTAAGCCAAGTCCATAGTACTTTTCATGTCTCAAACCTGAAGAAGTGTTTGCCTGCCGAAACACTTGGTATTCCGTTAGATGAAATCCAAATCGATGACAAACTTCATTTCGTCGAAGAACCTATTGAAATTATGGATCGTGAGGTCAAAATTTTGAAACAAAGCCGCATTTATTACATCAAGGTACGATGGAATTCAAGAAGAGGTCCCGAACTTAGTTAGGAACGTGAAGATCAATTTCAGAAGAAATATCCGCAGCTAATTGCTAATTTTGCACCCTCAACAAATGCCACAACTTGAGCTTCGGGATGAAGCTCATTTAACAGGGAAAGGATGTCACACCCCATAAATTTCAGTCGTTATTTTAAACTTTTACGAGTTTAGTTTTTATTTTTATAAGTTACGTGTTAGTTTGGCAATTATCCGGGAAGTTGTCCTGCGTAAAAACTGAAAATCGTTATCAGACGCGTTCCGACTCCGAACTAAGTAGTCTACTCGTATTATTCTTGATTTAGTCATTTTTATAGTGTTACGTAGTTTACGTACACTTACGTTTGCAATTTTTACGTTTTTTGCGTACAATTTATGTTTTTCGCGTTTTAGGTCAAACGGAACCCCGAAAACCCGTCACATTTGCATGTAAACCCAAGTTATCAACCATTATCATTCCTAACATCAAAAATTTGGAATTTACCCCACCTCCACTTTCAAAATTTTGGATTCAAGCTTCAAATTAAATAAAAGGTATCTTTCTTGTTTTTACCATGCATGTGTTAATGTAAGACGAGAAAGTGACACATGAGAGTGTCACTCTCATGCACACTTACCTTCCAAGACATCCTCATGTGCATACTTACACATTTTGACCATCCTTGACCTTATTAATTACATAAACCTAACCATTTAATTCTTAAACTACAAAATGACTCCTACTTGGTCTTTCTTTTGCCCCTTGTAGCCGAACCATCAAATACCCATACAAGGGTTCAAGTCAACTTGCTAGCCACTTGGTTGAACCATGTGTGACCTTAAACCCTAGCTCTTTTTGTATAAATACCACTCCTTATTTCATTTTAGGGTTACCTTTCATTTTACCAAGCCACAAAAACTTTTCTTCTCTCTTCCCTTGTTCTTGAAACTCACGGCCCAAACACCCTTAATATGGTTTCCGTATCTTTGATTTCACTTCAAGATCTAGTGTTCCTAGCTATTATTCAAGGTTATTTAAGGAATATACAAGTGTTGGTTCAATTTTTTAAGGGTTCTTGTTTAAGATTTAAGAAACTAGGGTTTCAAAATAAATTTGGGAGTTTCGCAAGATCTTGGTGTATGTTATAGATCTAGTGTTCAATCTTATTTTTTTTTATCATTTGTAAGCTTTTTCTTGAACCTCATTTTGATTTCTTTATTTTCTTATGATCTTGGTTTAAATCCTATTGTGTTTGTGTTAAATTTTCAAAAAGAAATTAAATGGGTATGTGAAATAATGAAGATTTATGTGTTCTTTTATAATAATTTTTGATTAAGGAAAGGATGAGTGGTTTTGTGTGTTGTAACAATGATGGAGATGGGATTAGGATAGATGTCAGTGTGGATTTGTTGTTGGTTTAGTTGTGAATGGAGTTTAGGTTAGGTTTGGCACTATTATGAAGTTTGGGTTGATTTTTGAAAACGTTTGGTTGTGTATCCAATTCTGTCCAAAATTAATAAGTAGGTTTAGGGGTGTTTAAAAATGTTTTAAGGTGCTAAAACTCAAAGATTATGATAGTAGATGTCGATACGCAACTTTCGGTATAAAGAACGCAAAAATCCGCCTTATAACGAAGGAGTTATGACCGTTTTAAGAATCACGAAACCATGTCAGGAGATTTTAATGTGGTTGCTAATTGGAATATTAAAATGAGTTTTCGGACACTTTCGGGTTTGTTTGAGCTTTAAAAACATTGGTTAAACATATAGTAACACTTATATATTAACTAGGGACATTAGAAAGGTCATAAACATGTTGTCGAGATAGCGTTTGGGATTTCTAAAAATGGAAAGTACGTAATAAACGTAAAGTCACTATTAGCGAAATAAAAATGGGAAATTAGATGCTTAGGATACTTAAGAGCGTTTAGGCGTAAAATGGACTTAACAACTGTTATTATTAGACAACGTTTGGCGTTTGGGATGTCAGAACTTCTAAAAACGGAAGACTACTAAAAATAGTAAGTTTTAGCGAGATAGACGTGGAAGGTAGACGTTTAGGTTTCGTTAGTGTGTTTTTGGAAATATTGACTTAGCAAATATAAGGGACGGTATTAATGTTCGGAAATTCTAAACTTTCCTAAAATAGTAACTTTATGAAAATGACAATTTTTCGTAAGAATGGCGTAACGTTTATATAAACCTAATGAGTTCGTAAATACACGTTTTTGTTAAATAAACTAAAGCACAAACACATATGGATGTCTATCTCTTTTATAAGTGTCTTATACAACGTTTCATTATTTATTTCCCGTTCTAAAATGCGTCTTATAATTAGGTCGCGGTTAGAGTCATTCGGTTACTTTATCCTCTTCGTTGATTTTCTATCTCATCGTTTGCTTAAGGTGAGTTCATAGCCCCACGTTTTACTTGTTTTATATTAAACTTATAACTTTTGGGGTGAGAACATGCTCGTTTACAAACTTGTTTACTCTAAAGATTTCAAATTTATATATATGTTCGTTTGCAAACTTAGTTACATGATTGATATCACACTTTGTTTAATTATGGATGCAATTACTTAAAGCCTTTTTTTTGAAATACATTGGTTACTTTTACTTTGGACACAAGTACTTTACGTGAGAATTTCCCTGTTTACGTGTTGCCTATGTTAAACGTACAGACCACAATTCTGCCCATCTTGTCATGAACCGTTAATTTCCTCTAACCGACTGGCTGGTTAAGTGAGCGCGAGTGTATAAATAGATCTATTGGGACTAATAATCCCCATCCGGGTTTGGTAATTCCTACTGGTCGGGTACTTGACGGACTGTACAGGCCAACGGATGTATATCATGTCGAACTTCATTAGTGATCTTGGTCAGATACCTGTAGGGCAGAAATTTCAATTGGCATATTATATGCAACGTGAATTGAGCTTCGGTGTCATGAGCTTAGTGCAACGTAAATACCTTTTATGTGAAGTTGTATCTGTTATAACTGTCACATGCGTTTTATAACTTGTGGTCCACACTGCTTTCGTTGAACGTTTCAAATTACTAAATACTTTTCATAATACTGTGAGTGAAGCAGTATTCACTAGACGTTTTTGATTCTCGCAAATGTTTTACTTAAACCTATGAATTCACCAACTTTATGTTGACGTTTTAAGCATGTTTTTCAGGTGCTTAGCTTTGGACTTCTCTGATGTGCTATGTGGAGTCTACGTGCAATATGATATCATCTTTCAAGACTTTATTATCATTCATACTCGTTGTCTTTTGAAAACTTAATTATGCTTTCGCAACGTTTTAAATTTCATTTCAAATCTTGTAAGACTTATCCATTTTTAATAAATACAACAAGTTATGATTTTCAAAACGTCCATTAGTGGTCGTTCCCTTGATCTTGTGTGATATATATTATGACGTCACACCCCCGGATACGTATTCCGTCCAGGCCCTGTTTGGGGGTGTGACAGATTGGTATTCAGAGCCAATGTTATAGAGAACCAGGTAGCATATTAGGTCTGGTCTATAACCAGTATGTGATCCTTACGTGCATTTACGTGTGTCTTATACGTGCTTTTTCTATGGTGTATACGTGAGTACCATTTTGCTTTGAGCCTGCTATGTTATGGGTTTATCTCTGCCCTGCGTTTATCTTTCCCTATGTTTATGTTGCGTTGCGTTTATTTTTGTCCTTGAGCCTTATTCTTCTATGAGCTTACGTTTGTCTTGCGTTTATCTTTTCTTTGTGGTTACGTTTTCCTTACGTATATTTTCCTCACATGTTTATATAGAAGTTGTCTATATAAATACTAAACTTTTCTAGGACATTGTGAGTGACACAATGGTCCCTAAACTTTCCTAAGACATTGTGAGTGACACAATGACCTCGTTTATTTTTAAAACATCATGAGTAATAGATGGTCTTTAAAACTTGTCATGAGTTTACATAATACCGTTTTGCATAACTTTAAGACCCGTCACAGTCTACCGATCCTACGTTATATTACTATTTGACACCGAGTTTGAACACTCGCCTTGAACTTCTAAAACGTGTAGATCCCAATGAACAGATCTTGAACTCCTTAGCTTGATGTAAGGTTTAGTATCCTTGGATAAATCCAAAGACACTAAGATTGAAACTTTGATTGTATGATATAAACTATGCGGAATCTAGTTTATACCACTAAGAAGAATAACAGTAATGAATGTTTGACACACAGAAATACAACCAAAAACAATAAGCTCTAATATATTAATACGAACACTCTTTTACATTGTTAGGGTTTACAACCTTGAAGCTATGAAAAACTATGAAAGATTGATTGTCTAAATCTATGCATTAGGGTTCCTTTTATATACCAAGGAAACCCTAATGGGCTTACAAAACGCGTATAATGATAATGCATGTCTATTCCTAATTTAACTCATGCATATCATAATAGCAGTACTAAGAATGTACTGGCAGTACTAACTAATATAACTAACAATACTAATAACTTAGACTGTTTTCACAAATCTTCATCAGCAGCACTAACCATCACTAGCAGTATCAAGTTGAATCAGCAACACTAAGTTGTAGAAGTCTATAATTCCTAACAATCCTCCCCTAAACTTGATATTCACTTTGTTAATCATCAAGTTTCTTCATTATCAGCATCTTCAAAACTAGGAGGATGTATCCAAACACTTCTTCATTCTTCTACACGTAACTTGATAAACTTGAGAAGCTCAAATGCCATTGTACTCTCAGCTTCAGCTTCTAGTTTCCAGTTCAACATTTTCTTCAACATTTCCATGATGAAAGGATATCTTTTCTCTACTAACATGTTGAAGCAGGTCAAAGTACCATCCATCAGCAATGAGTAAACTCCACAATTTTCATACAGTTTCCAGTTAATCAGAGTCCAATCCTGTTGATTACTCCAAATTTCATCTTCAGCATTTGGTTCAAACATAACCTTGAGATCTCCCCAAAGTAACAAATTATAACCTTCTGGAGTATTGTCTTCAAACCTTTTCATCACCAATCTGTGCAAATCCATTAAGTCTTGTCTATCAAATTTCCTCAGCATACTAGAGAATGTTTTGTGATAACTAGTATTCCCATTTGCTCTAATTATCTTATAAACATGAATATCCTCCATATCAACACTTCCTAAGTTCTGAGATTCCTAATCAACTATAGGATACTTAACAAACAAAATCTCTGGATACATAGTCTCATCTTCATCTAGAACAACTGCTAACCACATTCTCAACTCTTCCTTTTCTTGCTCATAGTCTGTTGCTACTTCTTCATTACTTTCTGCAGACTCTTGTTCTTTTATCACCTTAGATTTCTTGGGTGACTTTTGCTTACTAGTTGAATCTTTAATTCTCTTTATCCTTTTGCCAGCTTTCTTTGTATTGCTACCATCTTCTTGAGAATCCATAGGCTTAAAGTCATTAATCCACTTCTACTCCTTTTGGTATAGCTTATGAAGTTCTTCTAAAGTCTTATGCTTTAGTTGTTGATGAGTGTACTTACCCATATGTTTGAGATAAGTAATTATCCTATTCCTGACTTGAGCTCTTGTAGGTGGTTTGTTCCTTATTGCCTCTGCTCTTTCTGCTGTCAATTGTTTCTTTCTTCATTCAAAGTATTCTACTAACAATGTGGCCCTTTCTTTAATGGTGTATTTTTCTTGCTCTTCATGTGTCAGTCTTACAGCTAGTTCATGATCAACATCCATTCTGACTTGAATTTCATCAAACTCTTCAGCCAAAGCAGCATTAGTATCCTCTTCTTGCTCTTGTTTTTCTTTTTGTGCTTTGTCCAACTCTGATAACTCTTCCTCATGTAATCTTTGATCTAACTCTGCATCACTTTCAATTTGAGCTAACCCTTGATCCCTTCCTTTTACTTTCTCTGGTTTCTCAGGTTCTTCTTCAACCAGTACACCCTTACCTTTGTCTTTTGGATCAATAGTTGGAAGAGGTTGAAGTGTTGTAGTTGATCTAGTTAGTATAGGAGTTTCTTCCATATCTCTAACTTCTACATCTTTAATAGCAACTCCTTTCACCTTAGCTTTCTTTTCCTTCATCTTTATCAAAGTCTGAGCCATAGCCATAGTAACATCCTCATCATCAAAGACTATTGTTGTAGTAGGAGGAGTCCTTGGTGCAGCAGTACTAACTCCCTTAACAGCAATACTAACTCCCTGGTTCTCTGCATCTTTCTCTTGAACAAAAGCCATTCCTTCATCCATCAGATCATCAAGATCATCAAAATCACTATCTTTAAACATTAGCTTTGTCTTGTCACTTGTCCTCCTCTGTTTGGATGCATCCTCCTCATCCAAATCATCATCAAAAGACTTAACCTGCCTGTATATCCTCCTTCTTAGGTGTGTGATGCTTGACTTACTCTTTCTTTCTAATTTCTTGACTCTTTACTTTAGTTTGAGGATCTCCACAGCTTGTGCATCCTTCTCTTTCTCCAAGTTAAGCACCTGTTTTGACAATTTTGTATACATAGCTATTAATTCTTTTAGTTTCAGCCTACCCTCATCACTTCCAAGTGTGTAACCTCCCGTGAGAGGTGAATCATGAGGTGTAGGTGGTACAATGTCTATCAATTAAAAAGTATGTTCCATGCTGCCCTCATCACTTCTAGATGTGTGACCTTCTGGAAGAGGTGGTTCATTGGGCTTTTCAAGCACTCTCTCAGACCTAGTCTAAGCAAGAGCACCCCCTATGGTTTCTTGACACCTGGGACTGCCACCTATATCCATTCCCTGAGGAATGTCATCATTAGGCATTGTCGTGGTCTGGGTCCTAATAATGTTATCACTGTCCTGTGCTGCAACTAAGCTAGCATCAGTAGTGATAGCCCTTTCCATACTATCACCCCCTCCTTATGGACAACCTCATCTGCTCCAAGGTCGAGAGGCACACTGTCTGAGGTAACTCAGTGACCTTTTTGGCTCTCCTATGTTTTTGAGTCTTTCTGTGTTTTTTATGATACGTAGATGGAGATGGGAGTATTTGCTCAATGTGAGCTTCAGTTTGAGATGCATGGAAAACTGTTGGAGGTGTTTCAGTTTGAAGTAGTTCAGTTTGAGTTTCTGAAACATTTGGTTGTGAGGTAGAGGGTGTGGGTTGGGGTTCACGGGGTATTGCTAAACCTTCACCCTCAGGTGCATGGTTTTGCACCAACATAGAGTTAAAAAGTGGAGTAACTTTTCCTGAAAAACCTTTACTTTGCCTTGCCATATTTGAGAAAACCTTTTTAGTATGGCTTGGTGTGTCATAAGTATCATTAAAAGGTTCTGGTAAATCTTTAAGTTGATTATTCAAAAAGAGTTGTAAAAACCTTGGATACATTAAAAACTTCTTTGGATCCAAGTTCCTTAACATACCATCAAAAATCAATTTAGAAAAATTAAAATTTTGACCCTTTGCCAAACATATAACTGCTGAAGCCAAATTAGTTGAAAACTCATTCCAGCCAGTTGATTTTGAACTTATACAATGAAGGATGGTATGTATCAAGAATTTCCATTGTAAAGAGAATGAACCTTTTTGAAAAGTAAGTTTTGTTGAAAGTTGTTCATACCCCATTAATGCAAGGTTTTCAAAAATTTCATCATTTGTGAGGCAAGTAATACCATCCTCATCATCAAAGAGAAGATCATTCCGCACTGATGATTCTGATATTACTACTGCCTTGCCATCAACTATGGCATGTATTTGCTTCACTGAATTAACTGTTTTGGAAGTGTCAGTATTCTAAAACTGTTCAATATAAGAAGCATAGATAGTGGGACTTACAATGAGAGCATAAGTGATCAAACATGTAGAGAGGAAGTCCACTATCTGATGAAATTATGCATTCTCATCACTCTTTTCTAAATACGCGACCCTGTTGTGGTGGTTTAGAAAAGCAAGATCAGCCATGAATAATTGAATTTTGTTGGTGCGAAAATCGATTAGGGTTTGATGAATTATGAACAATTGGTATTTGTGAAAGATATTGTTTGATTAATAGGCTTATATAAGCACTAAAGAAAACTTAATAATAAAGTAGCCGTTAATTTGTCAAAAATTACCCCTGAATAGTATTTAGTAATGGTAACTTTTAGCAGCACTAAGTTAGGCTAGCAGTACTAAGTTTGTACTAGCAGTACTAACTTTCGCACTTATAGTTTTTGGCAAACTACCAGCCATCAACGGATTTGAGAATTCTTTACCAGTCGCCGTTTGCCCTGGAATAGCCAATTCTTTCTTGTCTGTTAGACATGGTGAATTGATGACCATTTGTTATGTGGTGAAAACCAACATGTGAAACATCAGCATTTTTAACAAAGTCACCAACATTCACATCAAATTAGCATATCCATTATTAATCAAATAACCTTTAAGCTCTAATGCTGCAAAATGTTAGTTCCAAACACAAAGAAACACAATCCAAAACATCTTGCATATTGCTCATAATAACTGACAGTATTAACTTTTAAGCTTAGCAGTACTAAGTATCAGTTACCAGAATAAACCCATTTTCATCACTTGGCAGCTCTTGCACTCTATTCTAAGCATCCATGATGTATAATCAGCTGTACTTATACACATAGTTCCATATAGCCTTCCCTCAAACAAAGCTTCTATGTGTATTATCATCTGCACCAATTCACATATACAGCAGTACTAACTGAGCCTAGCAGCAGTAACATTTGTACTAGCAGTACAAAGTTTCACCCGACAGAATTAACTAATCCCAACAGTATTAAATGACTTGGCATCATACATCCTTTTCAATACCAACTCAAACATCATATGTATATAAGCCTTTGTACCTATACACAACTAACCTCCCCTTAATCTATGCTTTAAGGATTAAGCATACCAATGCTTGCAACCAAAAAGTTAAACCTGCTAACATCAAAAGCCTTTATGAGAAGATCGGCAATATTTTGGTCTGTGTGAATCTTGATCACCTGAATTAACCTCTTCTCATAAGAATCTCCGATGAAATGGTGTCTAATCTCTATGTGCTTGGTTTTAGAGTAAAACACTGGATTTTTCACAATACAAATGGTGCTTTCATTATCAATGTAAATCATATTCATGAAGTTGAACCCATAATCAAGCATTTAATTTTGAATCCATAACACCTGTCCACAGCAATTAGCAATAGAAACATACTCTGCTTCAGTAGTAGAATTGGCTACTATAGTCTGCTTCTTACATTGCCATGAAATCAACCTTTTGCCAAGAAATTGACAACCTCCTGTTGTGGATTTCTTGTCAAGACTAGCTCCAGCATAATCACTATCAGAAAAAGCTTCCAAGTCAAATGGTGAATCTCTAGGATACCAAAGGCCCAATTTATGTTGACCTTTCAAGTATCTAAAGATCCTCTTCACATCATGAAGATGTGACATTTTAGGAGTAACTTGGAACCTTGCATAAGCACAAACAACAAAAGTTATGTCTGGTCTAGAAGCTGTTAGGTACATCAATGATCCAATCATTGATCTGTATAAATGAACATCAATACTATCAGCTTCTTCATCCTTGACCAATGCCTTGTTAGGTTCCATAGGAGTGCATGTTGTCTTTACAGTGATAAAATTAAACTTTTTTAATATATCAACCACATATTTGTCTTGGCTAATAAAGATTCCATCCTTCTTTTGTTGTACTTGTAACCCTAAGAAGAAAGTGAGCTCCCCCATAGAACTCATCTGGAATTTCTTGTGCATCATTTGCTCAAACTCATCATATAAAGACTTCTTTGTAGACCCAAAGATGATAACATCAACATACACCTATACTAATAAGATATCACCTTTGTCCTTCTTGATGAACAAAGTCTTATCTATAGTGCCTCTTCTAAATCCAATTTCAATTAAGTAGGTAGACAAGGTCTCATACCAGGCTCTTGGAGCTTGATGTAGACCATATAAAGCTTTTTCCACCTTATAAACCTTATCAGGGAACTGCGGATCTTCAAAACTAGGTGGTTAGCACACATACACCTCATCTTCAATAGTACCATATAAAAAGGCACTCTTCACGTCCATCTAGTACACAATAAACCCCATAAATGATGCCTAGGCAAAAAATAATCTGATTGCTTCTATCCTAGCAACAAGAGCAAAAACCTCATCATAATCAATTCTTTCCTCTTGGGTATAACCTTGTGTAACCAGTCTTGCCTTGTTTCTAATAACAATTCCTCTCTCATCTTTCTTGTTTTTATATACCCACTTAGTTCCAATAGCTCTCTTGCCTTTAGGAAGATACACCATAGTCCAAACCTTTTAAAGTTTAAATTACAGAAGCTCCTCTTGCATTGCTTCTATCTAGCTTGGATCTGTTAAAGCTTGGATCACCTTTTTGGGTTCTATTTGAGAGAGAAAATAGGCAAACAAGTAGTTCTAATAATCTTTGTGATTTGTTCTTCTCTGCTTGCTAATGTAGCTAACCATAGCATTTTCTTTAGAAAAATTGATCATTCTTCTTGTTTGAATAGCTGAATTTATGTCTCCAATAATATGGTCTTTAGGATGATCCTTGTGAATTCTAGTTGTGGGAAAAGGACTGACATTCATAGTGGTTTCCAAATTGTTGAGGTCAGCCTCTGCACCCACATCTTCATCATCATATCACATCTTCATCATCATAAGCATTTCTAAAGATGCCAGTATTATCCATTGAAGATATATTTGAGGACATGTGAAGGGAAATATGAATGCATTGTATAAAAAGGAGAAAATCTTTCAAAAAGTTGTTCTTCAGATTCATTAGCAGTACTAACAGAAGGTCCAACAGTATTAATTGGTGTTGATAGAACAGCAGTATCAAATGATGGTCCAGCAGTACTAACAGGTGTACTAACAGTATTAATACCATTAGAACTGTTAGTGTGTTTGAGTCAGTGCATTTCCGCTTTTTGATTTAAACCTTTCTGCTTACTTCTTAGCTTCTTGATCATAGCTCACAGCTTTTAACGAAGCTTCATTTTCATCTACTTATATAGGCTTCATTCCAGCATCCCCTTCACAATCCTTAGGACTTTGAGAAATTATAGGATCAGTTGTGCATAAAGGTATTAGGATGTACTCTTGTTCAGGTTCTTTTTCCTTTTGAGCTTGACCTGCAACAATGTTATCTTTGGTTCCTGCAATACCATTAGTTTTGTTCCCTGCAGCAACTGGCACATAGTTTCAAGATATTGACAAAGAATCAATATCAAAAAGCCATCTGGTCCATTTCCATTCACACATTAGGTGTAATTTTCCAAGAATCTAATGATTTAAGGGTTTCTTCAACTATCCTGGTCCTAATATTAAATACTCTCATAGCCTTACTAACCACAGAATACCCAACAAAAAATCCCTCATCAAGCTTACTTTAAACTTGCCATAAAATCCTATGTTATTTAAGATCGTTACAGGACACCCAAAAGGTTTCATGAAATCTAAATCAATAATGTCTTCCATTAATAAGTTTCATTAAGGTTTGTCTTGGTTATGTGGCTTAATGGCTAAGTACCCTATTTAGCAAATTAGCAAGCAGTATTAACTAACTTCAGTACTTCGAGCCCAAAAGGTAGTTGCAACTTAGTGTCTACTATCATATTCTTGCACAAGCCACTATCAGTTTTCTATTCTTCCCCTCGTCAGTTTATTTTTTACAACACCATGTCGTGCTGATGAGTCCCCTAGCCACACTGAATTCCCTCTTAATCCCCTTCATTTACAAACAACTAGGTTCATTATACTATTCTTAAACTCAGTTCCATTAACACTCTTGAAACTTTTACTTTATGATCTAGTTTATTTTTCTATTTCTATTATGAAGGTCCTTTAGAATCACCAACTAAAGACCATCCTTAGTGTTAAAAAGATACCTAAATAAAAAATACAAAAGTCATCACTGACTACTAGGCAATAATGACTTTTTTCATTAAACTCTTAGACATTTGTAGACCAAAAAGTAAGTCCAAATAAATCATATGTAGAGGGTTCTGATTGATCTCACAAGCTTGTTCTATAGGAAGGCTTTGTGTTGCTTTCCTTTCCAGACAAAGGCAAACACAAGAATTTCATTTTCAAAAAAATCTTTGAAGGTAAAACCTTTACATAGGTTTCCCTTCACAAGTTATATATTCATATTTTTAAATTAATGTGCCTAAGGCTCCTGTACCATGTATTGGATTCATCAATTGTGGGCTCAGCAATGAGACAAGTTAAACCTCTAGTGGGAACAACACTCTTTAGGTCAACACTATAAATGTTATCCTTTGTTAGAACTCTCAGCAATACTTGACTTTCATCAAGTAGCTTAAAGTTAGAAGATAAGACAAGACACTTAGTGTCAGTAAAAAGAACATTGTTCTTTTTGTCACAAATTTGTGACACACTGAACAGATTATACTTAAGCTACTTACAAAAGTACACATCATCAAAATCCAGTGATCTTGTTTTAATTTTACCTTTTCCAAAAATTCTACCTTTACCATCACCAAAGGAAACAAATCCACCATCATAATCTTCAGATTCATCAAGATAGCACTTGTTTCCTGTCATTGCCTAACAACTACTTCAAAAACTCTCCTTTTTATCTTTGTAACTACGCCTTCTGTTGCGTGTTGCGCCTGTCACATAAAATAAGAGAATTTAGACTCTTTTGGGGATCCAAGCCATTATTGACTTGGATCTGCCTCGTGCATCAATGTAAGAATATTTCTTGAATGAGTTGATGCACTGCTGTTTTTGGCTTTCCAAACCTGGCATGCTAAGGCCATAACAGAAATTATCCCATTTTCCCATAATTTTCACTTACTACTCACTCTATCCCTAGTCGTATATGTTTTTAACCCAGCCAGTATTAACATTTGAGTTGATAATACTGTTCTTGTTTGCAAAATGTCTTTTAAAAGGCCTTGAACTTTGTGAATATCCTCTTTTGAAAGCATTTGTTTTAGTTCTAGGATGGTTCACAATTGGTTTTGAGGCAGCAGTATTAACTGATCTGACAGTATTAACTGCTGCACCAGCAGTAACTAAAGAGTTTCCTCCCTGACTTAGTAAAACATGCTGTGGAACAAAACTTCATATTGGAGGTGAGGAGTGAGTCAATATTATTAGTAAAAATTTTGATCTCGACCCTCATGCTTTGTTCCCAAAATTGTCCTTACAACTTCCTTTCAACCTTTTTATCACACACATAATGTAGATGCTCAAAACTACCACAAACATAACAAGCTTTATTAGTCATTTTAAAATCACTTCCTAGTCTTTGGGACATAAGATTGTTCCAATTTCTTTGGTTCCCTCAAAGGATGGTGTTTGTTTTGTTTGGGAGCATCTGTTTTCCCCTAACAAGTCATAACAGATTTTAAATCCTTTTCATGCTATAGGTCTTAACAGTATAATCTATCTCACATTTATTATCAGAGTTCTAATCCATAATGTTTGGAGCACTAGTGTTGTACAATATAACCTAAAAACATTAGATTTAAAACCTTGATGGAAACACCCTTATATTCATCTGTCTTATACATTACTAGTGTAACACATATAACAACCAAATTTGTCACTTTCAACTATTTCATCCATAAATGTTAGATCAGGTTTGCGAGGTATGAAATTTCCAATTAGAGGTGGGGGAACTGAATGATATCCCTTATCAAATCTAGACTTATCAGTTAAATTCACAAAACTTTCTACTGCAGTAGAAGCTACAGTAGCTGCATCATATCCTAGTCCTGTTTTAAACTTGTCAATTACTTGACTTTCCTAGTATGTTATTTAAAGACCTTGGATAAATATTGAAACTTCCTAATGTAAGATTTAACTGATCTCTTTTTTCCTGCTTTTTTTTTTTCCAAATTCATGTTTGTATTCAATTTAAGGCATTATCTCATAGTCTAACTTAAAGTTTTAAAAACAATTTATGCTCTCTTCAAAACACAAAATAATCAAATAGCACATTTTTTCTTATAGTGAGCTAATCTAGCTTCTACTAATTCTAAACCTGCTTTATAAGATACTAAATTAAATTGAGACTTTTTGTAATCAAAAGACAAACTATCATATTGTTCTTTAAGAGTAGAATAAGCTTTTACACATGTTTTAGAACAAGAATCTACCTCAGAATCTGAACTAGAAGAACTTCCTAAAGATGTAAATGCCATCAAAGCAAGGTTTTTAGGTTGCTCTTCTTCAGCTTGGTAGCTCTAATCATATCCTCCAATTCCATCTTGAGCTATCAAGGCATTCTGAGTAGGAGTCTCCACTGTAATAGTTCTTGTATTATTCTCTCTTCCTTTGTTCTCCTGATTTCTTGGAAACCTACATTCTCTTGCAAAGTGTCCAATGTGTTATGACAGTTGAAAAGCATTCCCACTTTTGACTTGTCATAACCAACTCTTTTACCATTTAATGTCTAGCATCTTCCGTGTTCTCTTGATAAACCTTCTTATGCTCTGATTGTCACATGGCCATCACCCTTTGAAGATCCCATTTCTTCCATTAATCCTTAGTGATGAAGTTGTTTCCAGATCTTCTTGAAAAAGTTTGAGGAGAGTTGGTGACTTGCAAGAAAGCACAAATCACAGCACACAAAGATTATCCTAGAGATGTATAGTTAACAGCCAATTACCTTAGTATGAGTAGGTATAAACGTTAACTCCATGATCCGTACATCCTGCTTGTTAGTGTTGTTGGTGTAATTAGTGCTGTTAGAGACAGAAGCCACATAATGTAATTTTGAACTTTTGCTGATGAACCTGTAATTTCAGTTCATAATATTGTGTCAAGATATTATACATGTCATCCAAGCTGAAGTGTTTTCAATTTCCACCTTGTTCCTCTAGATTAAAAGCATGAAGTCTTACCATCAGATGGAAGCGACTTTCTCAGAGCTTTAGGTTCATATCATCCTGTTAATCACTCTTCCTTGATCTCCACTGACTAATAAGTTTTATGTAACTATCCAAAGGTTGATCTAGTGTTTTCTGAACTTTAATGCAGCAAAGTTTTCATATTGTTTTTTGTATAAGTGTCCTCTGAACCTTTTTTGGACTCCTTTTTCCCTCCATGCCTTTTCTCTGAAAGCCTCCATAAGGCAACTTTGCATCTTGATATTAGTGGAACTCATTTTTGGTCTTTGTTTGGAATTCTCATCGAACTGGGTTGTTCCTCTTGCATTCATTTCATTTCTTTTATCCTATTTTTCTTTAGCAGAGGAGGGTCTACTCCTGTTCAACATTCCAACAGTTCTCCTCAGCACTTTATTATTATATTCCCATTCTTGATTACGTCCCATAGGGAGGAATCAGTCATAAGAAAATATTGTTCTATCCTCATTATCTAGAGATCATAGTCTCCTGGGTTGAGGATAGGTAGTCTTGCAGTTAGATTGTTAGTGGTAGTTCCTACCTCCATCTTATAAAAAAATAGATCTTGGATGAATTTGTTGATTTTAGCATTATCAAAGCTTCACAAACAAGCTCTGATGACCACTTGTTGATCCCCATGAATAGATCTTTAACTTCATTTCTTAGCTTGTAAGGTTATTAGTACCCGCTTAGATAAATCCAAAAATACTAAGATGAAACTTGATTGAATTGATATAAACTATGCAGAAATAGTTTATAACACTAAGAAGTATACTCAAAGAAGATAAGTAAGAGTATTATTTGACATAAAAGAAATAATCAACAACAATAAGCTTCGAATCAATAATTAAAACGATCACTCCTGACTTAGTGAATAGGAGTTTACAACCTTAAGCAATGCTATAAACTCTAATGGAAAACTGAGATGGAAAAATTATATCTTTCTATACCCTATGTAGGTCCTTGGTCTTGGATCTATATAGCCTTTGTAAGACAATGAATAAATCCAAATCAACTATATGAGAGACACTGACTATGAATATCAAGTGTTAATGCGGAATCTTAACACAAGAATTAAGAAGAACAATAATACTAATTTTGCTATTGATTTCTATATAAAGCTTTCAATGCTTCATATTCGATATAACGAAACTCTACTATGCGTAAGGTTCCTTTATATAACACCAAGGAAACCCCTAGAAAGGCTTTACAAAACGTGTGAAAGGAAATGCATATCCTTTCCTAATATATCTCCTAAAATGTTTCTAAGATAACTATTACTTCTATTCTGTTACATAAACAGACTTAACTACATACGACCAGTACTAACTATAGTACTGCCACTCTACCAGTACTAACTTTAGTACTGCCAGACTTAACTTAGTACTGCCAGAACTAACTAATACTACCAAGACTTAACAGATTATAACTAACAAATCTAAGTCTTTTACAATATATTTCCCAACAATCCTCCCCTAACTTGATCTTCACTTGTGAACTTCAAGTTTCTTTAAGTGTCTTCCATTTGAGCTTCCTGAGGATGTTGTAAATAAAACTCTTCAAATTATGCTTGAGCTGCAATTCTTCAAATTAATCCTTCTTGATCTTTGCTTATGCCATAAATCTTCAAAAACTTTTCAGCAACCCTTCATATCAGCAATCAAATCATATAGTTTCAGACTATTCTTATCACTTCCAGATGTGTTAACTCCTGTAAGAGGTGAATCATTGAAACTTTAAATGGATTTGATGTCTCTTTACCCATTATGCCAATTACTCTGGGATAGACAGTCCTTTGCCACCACAAAGGTGCATGTCCCCATGTTTTGAACTGAAAACCATTTCAACTCTCAGTACATGAAACATTGGTGAGTTGAATACAATGGTTTTTTGGCAAACCAATATAGCCAAATATGGATTTGATATGCTTTTACCTATAGCCGTTACATCAGGGCTAGTCAATCCTTTGGTCACCTAGAAAAGGCAAATCAAGGCTCAATGAGTTGTCTACAAGCACCAGCATACCAAGATATAAGCAAGTAGGGTCTCAAAGTCTTCCAAGGTTAGCTTATCATCCAAATGTCCAAAATCCATTAAGCAAGGGTAATTAACTGATTTTAAGGATTTAAGTAATTAAGATGATAGAATTAAACTCAAACCTTCATCACTTTAGCTTAAGACCTCAAGGAGCTAATAAATCTTATTAAAGCTTATTCATACAATAACTAAACATTTGAGCTATTGAGAGCTTATACAGATATATTATAAAAGTGAACTTTGATTCATTAACTAGAAAAGTCGATACATGTATTGAAAAAGAGATTACAATTACTGAATTTGAAAAGCTAAAGCTAAAGTTTAAAAGCTAACATTACATAAGCTAAAAATTCTAGAAGCTAAAAACTAGATAAAAAGAAGGTCCCCGTGTATGAGTGAGTGAGGGCTATTTATAGCCTGCCAAAACAAAGCACGACTTAAGCACAAAAAGTGTTTAGACAGAGGAAGGTTATGATTATGAAATGTTTTATGCACCTTGTTGTTGCCAAAATTGAGGCAATTCGGTTATTTTTATCTTTGCATCATAACATGGGATTTAACTTCTACCAATGGATGTTAAAAGTGCATTTTCTTTATTGGCACGATTTGAAGAAGAAGTGTAATGTTCATACAAACCTCCAAAGTTTGTTGATATTTCGCTATCCTGCTCATAATACCAAACAAAAGTCTATAAGGTAGATCAAATCCTCTTTATACGAAAACGGTCTATATCAAGCTCCTAGAAGCTAGGTATGAAACACTTTCATTCTTTTCTAAATGGAAAATTGTTTCAGAAGAGGTACCATAGACAAAACATTGTTATATCAAGAAGAAAAATAGTGACACTAATGTATCCAAGTTATGGTGTTGACATTATTTTTGGTTCACAAAATAACAGTCCATGTGTACAGAGTTTGAAGACTATATGCACAAAAGATTCTAGATGAGTTCCATGGGTGAACTTATATTCTTTTTGGGACTTCAAGTAAAGAAACTACCTGAGGGAATCTTTATTTGTCAGGATAAGTATGTAGCTGACATCTTAAAGAAGTTTGATTTATTTATCCAACATAACAGCTACCACTCGAATTGAGTCCAAATAAACCACGTGTTCAAGGATGAAGATGGTGTAAGATGTAGATGTAACCATGTCGACATGTCCTATAGATTGACATCTCTAATGTATATTGACTGCATCAAGCCAACATCATGTTTGCTGTTTGTGCCTGTGCTAGAATTTCAAGACACATCAACGAAATACTCCAAAAAGGCTACATACTTAAATGCATAAAAGGATTTTTAGGTATCTCAAACAACATCATCCCAAAACTTAGTTTAAGGTATCCTAGGGATTCACTCTTTTGATACAGAGCACAAACATCAGAACAGATGACTATGGAGAGCAGTCTGACGAAAATCAACTACAGGTGGATGTCAATTTTCTTGGAGAGAAGATGATATCTTGGCAATGCAAGAAGCCGACTATTGTGGCAAATTCTACTACTGAGGAAGACTATTATGTGTATCTGTCTAAATTGTTTGGGCAGGTATTAAGTGGATACTAATACAGAATCAGATGAAATGGATAATGGTTCAATTTCATGAACACCGAAAATCCATATTGATAATGAGTCACTATAAAGTGTTATCAAGAAATCCTATGCGCATATCAAGGACCTCAAGCATATGAGATTTTTACCATTTAGAAGAGATGTTAAGAGAAGTAAGCTAATATAGGTTATCAAAATCAACTTATCATAATGTTGTAGACCTCACACCAAAGGAATTGAATGACACCAAAAGGTTTAACTCTTAGTATTGAGCTTAGAAATGTTTAAATATGTAGCTACAATTAAGGGGAGGTTACACTAGTGAAAGTTTGTAAAGTAGTAGAAAGTACTCATATTCAAAATAATACTCTAAAGGGTATTAAATTCTGGTAGTTAGAAAATAATTATGTTATATAGATAAAATAGATGGAAGCAATTTTCTTTGTTTTAACTAACTATTTCATGATAACATGGATTTGAGGATGGATAGAAGTTGTGCTGCAAATTCTTCTTATACATGGTATGTAAGTACTAAGTACTAGAGTTAATTCTGGTAGTCTATAAGTTAATTCTGGTAGTCTATAGGTTAATTCTGGTAGTCTATAAGTTAATTCTGGTAGACTATATTAGTACTGGTAGGCTAAAAAAATGTTAAGATCAGGTAGGGCTAAAATTAAGTCCCAGTAGGCTAAAAGTTAAGTTGACATATGACCATTGGTGGGTCTAGGTGATTGTAAAATTTAGATTTTTTTTTTTTCCCCTTATTTAAATAATACCGTAGGAGATTTTTACGGCGCAAAACTTCTAACATAGGTTTTCTATTTGATAAATAACTTAACTGGGCACTTCTTTAATAAAATATCTTTCTTTACTCTAAAGAAACTTCTTTTACACACGGTCCAATAAGAAACCTTGTTATTAAATACGATAAAAATTCAATTCCCTCTCTTTACCAGCACTTAGTAATTTAATCGAATCAAACCCAGGATTAGAATTTAAATTCTTACGATTTTTGTTCATCAACAAGTCCATATGGCCAATCTAATGTACTCTGACAAGTATAACATGATCGTTTTCCTGAAGAAACCAAATGAAAGTGTTGGTTTCACTGAGGTAGTAGATTTCCTTAAAGGTACATCTCTTAGGTATGCCTTAACTCATAATCCTACTATCTATGACTCCTTTATTCAAACAGTTTCTGGAAACTCCATAGTCCAGAACACTTGCTAATCTGGGTACTCAACAATTAGATAGTACATCAATAGACACTACAGAGTATAAAATTAGCTGAGGCAATCTGTCAGAGGTGAGTAAACTTCAATTGGCAGATGCAACATGAATACATAATTTATCTAATGCTGAAATATATGCTGGATTAGCCACATTTAGGGTATGTTAATGAGGCAAAATAACTTTTTGGAAAAGAATTTTACATCCAATGGAAATTTCTTTCTAATCCATCAAATTTTTACAAACACTGCTTTTTAATTTTTTTTTAAGCCCAAAGCTGTGGATCCGGGATCAATTTGGTACTATTGCTACTACGCATTAATCTGTCTATATCCTAATCTAGCAAGATTGGTATCTAATTTTTCAAAAATGATTTTTGATGGGATAGTACATAACATAGAGAGAAATACAAAATATTTAATGTAGCCAAGTTTTTACAAATTATTTTGGATATTAACAACTGAAAACAAGGAGAAGGTATTTAGCCCCCCACTTTTGACCAAAAAGATTTTTGCAAACATGAAAAGGGGTTATGCAGGGGATTTTGTACCATTATTGCCTGCTAATTTGGAAGGAGCAGCTATGAACCAGGTGAAAGATTCAGCACACAACCAGCGAAACCCCATCAACACACACTATGTTGATCCACTATCACCCACATCCCTACCACCTATACAATCAAAGGGGCTGATCATCAATCACACACCTCATTCAACCTCAACAACCACCACCCTTTCATTCACCTCATCAATCAACACCCTCATTCACTCACATTCCAATCACCACCATTATTCACACCTCATTACTCACCATCCTAAGGTCCGATAGAACATCTCTCCCTGAAGGTAATACATCAGGAAGTGCTGAGGACAATATGCAACTTAAAGAATTGATGGATATTGTACCTAAGTTGGTGACCAGAATTGAAACTAATTAGAGACAGAGCTACAACAGATGACGAACTTATGAAAGGCATTCTCACCTTGTATAAAAGGGTAAAGATTCTGGCAAAAGCTTAAAAAGAAAGCCACAGAAGTTGGTAATATCTGTATCAGAGTGGGTGAAGAACCAGAGGAACAGGGTAGGATAATTCAATGATATGAAGATGATCCTCTAGTTTCTATGGATAAGGAGAATTCAATGAAAATGAAAGAAAGACAACAGATTTTGCACGCCTACAAAAGCTTCAGGGGAGGCTTAGGAAGAAGATATCAGTCCTACAATCTTGAGGCAAGCCAAAACATTTTCAAAGTTGTCTTCTCAGCGGTGTATAGCAAGGAAAAATCAACGATAAGGGAAAGAGATATAGGAGTAGAGCAAGGTCAGTGCTAATAATATTAATACTGGATTATGATTTGAAGAGGAGATTAAATACTGGTAGAGAAGAATTAAAATGGTATTGAAGAGGTTAGTACTGGTAGTACTAAAGTTGAATAGGTTAGTACTGCTAGTAAAAGGGGTCAAAGGGAAGGAAATGTGATAGTTGTTAAACTATACATATCAATTTATGCTTAAAAAGGCCCAATTCATCCCAAAACGGATCAAAAATGGCAAAAATGTGCTTTATGTATGCAGGTATGGATATGTCAAAAATCACTAGAAAACAGTCAAAAACGAACACGAGAATGGATTGATTGATTAATAAGCTAAAGAAATCAAAGCCGAGAGCAAGAGGGATCATGCCTCAGCTTTCTACAGTCAACTGCAGCTAAACCACAGTCAACCAAAGCCCAATTCCATTGTTTTATAAATTCAGGGGCTGATTTTGCAATTTATGAAAGTTGTTTATAATCCTGAAAGGGGACTTGCCAAACACAAGGGCCGAATGTGTAATTTCCCTATAGTTATAAAAGGCGCGGGTCAAAGATCCGGGTCAAATAAACCCGTGGACCATCTCTCAACCAATCATATCATTTCCCCCAACCCGACCTAACCCGAACCTAACCTACCCAACCCGGTTTAACTTATAAACTTTTTTACACTTACTATTCACCCTATTTCCCCCAAATGAGATTAAACTCACTCACACACACACGAACACACTCAAGAACACAAAGAACCCTAGTTTATAATCATATCACTCACCCCATCGAAATTACCATGGTGAATAGTAAGTGTAAAAAAGTTTATAAGTTAAACCGGGTTGGGTAGGTTAGGGTCGGGTTAGGTCGGGTTGGGGGAAATGATATGATTGGTTGAGAGATGGTCCACGGGTTTATTTGACCCGGATCTTTGACCCGCGCCTTTTATAACTATAGGGAAATTACACATTCGGCCCTTGTGTTTGCAATCCCCTTTCATGATTATAAACACCACTTTCAGTAAATTGCAAAATCAGCCCCTGAATATATATAAAACAAGTGGAATTGGCTTTGTTGACTGTGGTTTAGCAGCTTTTACTGTAGACAAAGCGGTGAGGCATGATCGCCCTCTGGCTTCGGCTTTGAATTTCTTTAGCTTCTAATCACTCACATTTCTCGTGTTCGTTTTTGACTGTTTTATCAAGTTATTATTTGACATATCCATACCTGCATACATAAAACTCAGATACAAGCACATTTTTGCCATTTTTGATCCGTTTTGGGATGAATTGGGCCTTTTAAGCATGAAATTAATGTTATAGTTTTAACAACTATCACATTTCCTCCCTTTGACCCCTTTTAACTAGCAGTACTATCCTATTCAACTTTAGTACGTACCAGTACTAAACCCTCTTCAATAACCACTATTAATTCTTCTCTACCATTTATTAATCTCTTCTTCAACATCCAATCCAGTATTAATATTCTTAGCCACTGACCTTGCTCTCCTCCTATATCTCTTGCCCTTATCAGTTGATTTTACCTTGCTAACACCCTGAGAAGCAACCTTTGACAATGTTTTGGCTGCCTCCAAGATTGTAGGACTGATATCTTCTTCCTGAGCCTCCCCTGAAGCTTTTGTAGGAGTAACAAAATCTGTTGACTTCTCTTTCATTTTCATGGATTCTCTTACCAAAGAAACTAGAGGATCATCATCAATATCCTGAATTATCCTCCCCTGATCCTCTGGTTCTTCACCCTCTGATTCAGATATTACCACCTTCTGTGTCTTTCTTTTTAATGCCTTTTCCAGAATCTTTACCCTTTTAACCAAGGTGAGAACTGCCTTTCCATAAGTTGTCTTTGTCTGTTGCAGCTCTGTCTCCAAAGTTTCAATTCTGGTCACCAACTTAGGTACAATATCCATCAATTCTTTAAGTTACATATTGTACCTTCAGGGAGAGGTATTTCATAGGACCTAGGTGGTGAGTAATGAGGTGGTGAATAAGGTGGTGATTGATGTGGTGAATGAGGTGGTGATTGATGAGGTGAATGAGGTGGTGATTGATGAGGTGAATGAGGTGGTGATGGAATAGGTGGTAGGGATGTGGATGGTAGTGGATCAACAGGTGTGTGATGGGGTTCAGCTGGTTGTGCTGATCCTTCACCTGGATCCATAGCTGCACCTGCCAACATAGCAGGCAGCAATGGTATAAAATCCCATGCAAATAACCCTTTCATGTTTGTCAAAAATCTTTTGGTCAAAGTGGGGGCAAAATCCGCTTCCAATAATTTTCAGTTGTAATATCCAGAAATAAATTTGAAATAACCATGGAAACATTAAAAAATTTGTATTACTTCTCTATGATTATTGAACTATCCCATCAAAAATCATTTTTGAAAAATTATAAACCAATTGCTAGAGTAGACAGATTAAGCAATTAGCAATAGAACCAAATTGATCCTCATCCACCAGCTAGGGCTTAAGCATGTAAAATATGATTATAATAAATTTCCATTGGGATGATTAAAATACTTTTTTCCCAAAAGAGTATAATTTGCCCTCATTAAACATACCCCAATGTGGCTAATCCAGCAATATAATATTCAGCATTAGAAAAATGTATTTATACTTGTTGCATCTGCCTAATCGAGTTTACTTCTGACAGTATGCTCAGGAAATATTATACCTGTAGAGTCTATAATATGCATTAATAAGTTGAGTCCCATTAGCAATTGTTCTGACTATTCAGTTTGCCAGAACTTGTTTGAACTAAGGAGTCTAGATAAGTAGGATTAAGAGTTAAGGCATACCTAAGAGAAGTACCTTTAAGGAAATCTACATACCACAGTGAAACCAACAACTTTCATATTGGTTTACTTCAAGGAAAACGATCATGTTAACTTTGTCAGAGACCATTAGATTGCCATATGGACTTGTAGATGAACAAAAATCGAAATATTTAAATTCAAGATCCTGGTTTATTATTCGAAAAAATTACATAAGTGCAGGTAAAGAGTAGCGAATTGAATTTTTTATCGATTAATAACAAGTTCATATTGGACCGAGTGTAAATGAAGTTCTTTAAGTAAAAGAAAGAAATTATATTAAAGAAAGTGCAGTAATTATCCAAATAGAAAACCTATGTTAGAAGTATGCGCCGTAAAAATCTCTAACGGTAATATTTAAATAAGAAAAATCAATTTTCCCTCACCAGCACCAATGGTCATCTGTCAGACTTAACATTAGCCTACCCGACTTAATATTAGCCTACCAGACTTAACATTAGCCTACCAGTACTAATATAGTCTACCAGAATTAACTTATAGACTACAAGAATTAACCTATAGACTACCAAAATTAACTTATAGACTACCAGAATTAACTCTAGTACTTAGTACTTACAGACCATGTATAAGAAGAATTTGCAGCACAGCTTCTATCCATCCTCAAATCCATGCTTATCCTGAAATAGTTAGTTAAAAACAAGAAAAATGCTACAATCTATTATTAACTATAACTAATTATTTTCTAACTACCAGAATTAATACCCTAGCAGTATTAATTTTAACTAGAAGTACTTTCTACACTTTACAAACTTTACAAGTGTAACCTCCCCTCAATTGTAGCTACATATTTAACATTCTAATGCTCACTACTAAGAAGTTAAACCTGGTGACATCAAATCCTTTGGTGAGAAGGTCTGCAACATTATGATTAGTATGAATCTTGATAACCTCTATTAGTCTCTTCTCATAACAATCTCTTATAAAATGGAATCAAATCTCAATATGCTTGGTCCTTGAATGAGCAACAGGATTCTTGATAACACTTATAGTGCTCTCATTATCAATATGGATTTTGGTGTTCATGAAATTGAAACCATAATCCATCATCTGATTCTGTATCCATAATACCTGCCCACAACAATTAGCAGCTGCAACATATTCTGCCTCAGTAGTAGAATTTGCCACAATAGTCTGCTTCTTGCATTGCCAAGATATCAATCTTCTTCCAAGAAATTGACATCCACCTGTAGTTGATTTTCTGTCAAGGCTGGCTCCTCCATAGTCACTGTCTGAGTAAGCTTCTAGTTCAAAAGGTGAATCCCTAGGATACCATAAACCAAGTTTGGGTTGATGTTTGAGATACCTAAAAATCCTTTTTACTGCATTTAAGTATGAAGCTTTTGGAGTGACTTGAAATCTAGCACAGGCACAAACAGCAAACATGATGTCTGGCCTTGATGCAGTCAAATACATTAGAGAGTCAATCATAGACATGTAGACATGTACATCTACATCTACACCATCTTCATCCTTGACCAGTGGTTTATTAGACTCAATACGAGTAGTAGCTGTTCTGATGGATAAAAAATCAAACTTCTTTAAGATGTCAGCTACATACTTATCCTGACAAATAAAGATTCCCTCAGGTAGTTTCTTTACTTGAAGTCCCAAAAAGAATATAAGTTCACCCATGGAACTCATCTAGAATCTTTTGTGCATATAGTCTTCAAACTCTGTACACATGGACTGTTTTGTAGAACCAAAAATAATGTCAACCACATACACTTGGACTAACATAGTGTCACTCTTTTTCTTCTTGATAAACAATGTTTTGTCTATGGTACCTCTTCTGAAACCATTTTCCATTAGAAAAGAAGAAAGTGTCTCATACCAAGCTCTAGGAGCTTGATATAGACCGTAAAGAGATTTGATCACCTTATAGACTTTGTTTGGATGAGCAGGATCAACAAAACCTATCGTCTAAATCTACTTGCCCATGGTATATAACTACCCCTTTCAAGCATGGGAGGCCTAGTCTCAGAACCGGCATCAGCAAGGGATTGTTGATATGTTTTGGATGTTGACATTTCTTATGATTCAAAGATTGGATCTTTGTAGACGAAAATGAGTGATATTTGTGAGAAGATTTCCAAACTCGGTAACAATTGTGAAACTCGGACAACACTGTTCTCGGATAACAAGTAGTCTGAAACTCGGTACACTTCTCGAACAGAACTAAACTCGGAAAAAAATACTAACAAACTCGGTACTCTTAAAACCTATTAAACTCGGAAATGCTATGAACCACAAACTCGATTAAGAACCAAAAATCGATTATTTCAAACTCGATAGAACCGAGTTTTGATAAATTCGTTGATTAAGAATTATCAATAACCACAAACTCGATATAACCGAATTTTATGATGACTGAATAATCCAAAACACATATAATCGTCAAATTCGATAGAACCGAATTTGTACTCCGAGTTTTTTTAAAATTGACGAATTTGTTTTCAAAATCCCAATTCTTGATAAAACCGTGAATTTGTGATGTTTTAACACTTTGTAAGCTTATTTCCAAGAGTAAAATCACTAAGTCCTTATTTCACACTTTTCAATAAAACCAAAAACGTGAAAACATATAAAACTCGACATTTACCCGAGCTTATCAATAACCTCCTAATATACGATTTTCGATAGAACCGAAAATGCGTATATATGTATTACAATACTTTTCGATCAAAACTATAAGAAAAATGATCCGAAAATAGAAAAACCACTTCCGAGAATGCAGAAACACTTCCGAGAACGCTAAAATACTACTGAAAATGCAATCTCCATAACTCGATAACACTCGATAGCTTCCAAATACTCAAAATCGCTTGTCAATACACAACTCAAAAGCTCAAATATCTCTACCGAATGTCATCTCGAGGTTGTCGGACGTGTAAAAAGCTCACAAATCGAATCACTCGTATTCTCTAATGACATATGATACCACTTGATATGTCATATTTATCTTGAATCATACATATCATTCATGAAAGCTTAGAGAGAATAGTAGATGAGGGCAAGTATTCAAATTTCAAATGTTATTAAAATGGAGGGAAAAGGAAAAGTTTGTTACAAGGCATCACCCTCTAATGATGATTAGAAGGTGTTGGGAAATAGATTGTAAAAGACTTAATACTGGTAGTATAACAGTTAAGTCTGGTAGTACTAAGTTAGTTCTGGCAGTACTAAGTTAAGTCTGGCAGTACTAAGTTAAGTCTGGCAGTACTATAGTTAGTACTGGTAGAGTGGCAGTACTATAGTTAGTAATGGTCGTATGTAGTTAAGTCTGTTTATGTAACAGAATAGAAGTAATAGTTATTTTAGAGATATTTTAGGAGATATCTTAGGAAAGGATATGCATTATCCTTTCACACGTTTTGTAAAGCCTGCTAGGGTTTTCCTTGGTGTATAAAAGGAACCCTACGGCATAGAGTTTCATATATATGTAATAGAAGCATTGAAGCTTAATAGAAATCAATAGCAAAATTAGTATTATTGTTCTTCTTAATTCTTGTGTTAAGATTCCGCATTAACACTTGATATTCATAGTCAGTGTCTCTCACATAGTTGATTTGGATTTATTCAAGTTAACTATTGTCTTACAAAGGCTATATAGATCCAAGACCAAGGACCTACAAGTGGTATCAGAGCCAATAGAGGGACTCTGAGTAAGAAGAATCACTAGAACCACAAACAAACACTCTCCTACAATTCCTTACAAAATGTCTCAACCTGCTAATGATGAGTTCTCACAACATCTCAGTGATGATGAAGAATCAAACCATGAAGATGCATCAGACACTGGTGCTGCACCTAAACAACAACAACAGGTGATTCCTCAAACAACTGCTATCTCAAATATCAAACTCCCAATTCTGAAGAAGGAAGAGTATGCTATATGAGCTATGGAAATGGAGCATTACCTTGAGTACATTGACAATGATGTTTGGAAGGTAATTCAAAATGGAAACTCCAAGAAGAGAATTTCAACTCGAAAGGATGGTATTGTTCGAATACTTTCACCAGTAACTGCTACAGAAATTCAAGTTGTTGAAAAGGAAAGGAAGGCTAAAAATATTTTGCTGATGGTCATTCCCAAGGAGCATATGAGAAGATTTCATAAAATGGATGATGCAAAAGAAATCTGGGAAGCCATTAGAACTAGGTTTGGTGGTAATGCAAATTCAAAGAAAATGCAGAAGGCTGTTTTCAAACAACAGTTTGAAGCATTTACAATATCCAGTTCAGAAGGGTTATGATTGCAAGTTTTTATACACTATAAAATATACAATAATATTCCAAAAGAGCAATTAAGAACTTTCCTAAAGTCTTCCTTAAGAAATGCTCACTCTAATATATATATAATATATAATACATATATTTAACCGGGAAGAATGATCACCCGGGTCGTTTCCCCAACGACTTGTGAAATTGAAACCTTGCTTTAGCTTGGATTATGATTTGAATGAGAGAAAAGATGTTTTTGAGTATCTATAACTACTAAATAAAAGCAATAATTAAAATGAACAATTAAAAGCAATTAAACACTTAAACTAATTAACGGGAGCAAATAAAACGCGACAAATAAGCAAATACACTAAAATTAACTCCTAAAAATGCAAACTAAATTTCTAAACCTAAATTAGGACAAAATAAAATTTTAAGAAAAAGAAAAACATTTTTTTATTATTTTTGAATTTATTATGAATTAAAAACTATTTTAATCTAATTAAATCTAAAAAATAGCAAATTAAGTCCTAAAAATTAAGAAAAATGATTTTTAAACTCAGAAAAGTCTAAAATAACATAAAAACTCAGAAAAGTATTTTTAACTATTTTTAAAATTAAATTCCTATTTTTAAAATTAAAAATAAAGGCTTAAAAATGAAAATTAAAATCTAAAAGTGTTGAAAATGATTTTTCTGAATGTAAACCTAAAAGTATTTATTCTAATGCTAAAAACTATTTTTTTGTATTTTTCTGAAACTTTTTTCTATTTTTTATGATTTTTCAAAAATTAAAACCTTAGAAAAATGATTAAAATTAATCTACTAAATAGAAAAATATGAAAAATTCAGGGAAAATCCTAAATGCAAACTTAGTACTACCAGTGTTAATACTGCCAACAGTACTAATGGAGTTAGTACTGCCAGTACAAACTTAGTACTGCCAGTGTTAATTAATACTGCTAGTAGAAAAGAGTTAGTACTGCTGATGGTCAAAGCTGCTGAATTGAAGATAAGGATGCATGGAGATTATTTCGGGATGTTTATATTTGAATTGTAACTGATCCTAAAAGATAGGTTGTTATCTTTGTAAAGGACTCCTTGTGTTCTATAAAAGGAGATCCTAAGTTTTAGAATAGATATACTTTTCAAGTGATAGAAATACTTAGAGAGATAAATTGTAATAGCTTCAAGGTTTGTAACCCCAGTACTACAAGAGTACTCGTATTATTCTAATAATATTGAAGCAGTGTGTTCATTGTTCATTGTTTGTTTAGTTATCACTGTTTTATTGATAAACACCTCTAGAGTATCAAAGTGTAGATTCCGCATACACTTTGGTATACATACAAAGTCTCAATCTTTGTTATTTTAGATTCTTCCAAGATAACAAACACTTTACTACGTAAAGAATCGATCAAGGCGTGGGATCAACAAGTGGTATCAGAGTTAGTATTGTTCTAATACTTTCACCAGTAACTGCTGCAGAAATTCAAGCTGTTGAAAAGGAAAGGAAGGCTAAAAATATCTTGCTGATGGCCATTCCCAAGGAGCATATGAGAAGATTTCATAGAATGGATGATGCAAAAGAAATTTGGGAAGCCATTAGAACTAGGTTTGGTGGTAATGCAAATTCAAAGAAAATGCAGAAGGCTGTTTTCAAACAACAGTTTGAAGCATTTACAATATCCAGTTCAGAAGGGTTAGAAAAGGGATATGACAGATTCCAACAATTACTTTCTCAGTTGGAAGCTCATGGTGCTGAAGTATCAACTGAGGATGCAAATCATAAGTTTCTCAGATCTTTGCCCCCAGCATGGTCCAATCTGGCAATGACTATGAGAACTAAACCATAGGTTGACACTTTATCTATTAATGATTTGTACAATAACCTTAGTTAGAACAAGCAAGAACCAAACCTTATACGGTTTGGTTCAAAATTGCACAAGTGAAAACACTATGTAGATTCCCCTGGTGCACAGACAATGATATTAAACCCTATCTTTTTCAATTGATTTATTATGACCTATGAAACTCTTCCTAAACTAGTTAAAAATGATTGCACAACTATCTCAAACAAAGTTTACAATGCAGTTTGACTTTAAGAGGTCAAATTGCCTAAAACCAAACACTCCTTAAGGTTTTGACAGATTTAAAAAACTTTTGAAAATGAATTCTAGCTTTATAACCTTTGATACCAGATAGTATTTAGCTTAAAACAAACTAAACTAACATGTTTTAACAACTGGATTATTGGAAATCAAAGATCTATGACTATTCTAACTAATTTTTAGGTTTTTTAAGGTTTTTAAGACAAATTAAGCACTAATCTAGATTCTAACTATACTAAGTACAATCAGCATGATGGATTATAAGCACTAATTAAACAGTTAAAGCACAAATAAGCTATAAGAAACAGATAAGCACTATTAATAAGCTAGATAAGCAAATCTAGGCTAAATAAGCAATTACTAAACAAAAACTGAAAATTAAAGAAAACTTACAATGAGCCTAGCTAAACAAGGCATGAAATGCTCTGAAAGCTTATTCAACAGCTCTGGCTTATTTTCAATAAGCCAGTAATAGTCCATGAGAGCTCTTCCAAAGCTAGCTCTCCTTCCATAGCTTATTTGTCCACAAGTTAAGGTAATTTAAGCTGGTTTATTAGATACAAGTATGATTAAGACGGAGTTTATTGTGAGCTTGTAAGAACTTATGAGGAAGAGTACAAGAGATTTAAATTTAATTGAAAACTTTGTAAGTAATTGAGACAGATTATTTAAAGACAAAACATGAATTCCATTAACTAAAAACGTGATTACATGATTTAAAAAGGAGATTACAAGGAATTTAAACTAAATTATATTAAGCTAAAAATGAAATTTAAACTAAACTAGAAGCTACTAATTAAAAACTAGATCCTGAATGCGTGTGAAGTGTGAGCTATTTATAGCCTCTTGGTGAAGCCTCCAGACCCTTGAGTGCTTCCCACGCCTCTTCTAATCTTATCCCTTGAATTCATTCAATCATTGGGGAATGATTAAGAGTCGTTAGATCTTTCTTTGGGATCACACGGATTGCCAACGTGGCAATCCGTTGTGAGGCCTTTTGTTATTTAGATATGTTGTACACATGGAGGGTATATGACGGCGGTGATAGTACATATGTTGGGTGGGGGTATGTATAGTGGTAGTGGTAAAGATCAACAATCTGCCCTTGAGTTGGCAGTCTTTTTGCTATAGGCCACGATAAGCCTTTGCATAATGTGAGCCAATGAAAAACCTTTGAATAGACTTATTTCTCCCAGCCATTGTCTTTATGATCACCTGAATAGTCGGTCCTTGACCCTCAATTCTATTTGCCCTTTGTTTTGACGCATGGGGTTTGATTTTAGGGTGATATGATGATATTAACAAGGCATTGGCGCCTTTTTTATAACTGAATTAGGGTAATTCGTTTAAACTTTAGACATTTTGCAACTTTAGTCCTTGTGGTTGGTTTATAAAAGAGTAAGGTGTAAAAGGACTTTCATAAATGACAGAAATGGTCCTTGTGATTTTATAAAAGGGTAGTGGGCTAGGGTTTTAGGCTTTTTGATCCGGGTATGGCCCATTTATGTTTGGACAATTTGTGTGATTTTTGGAAATTAAGGGAGTTTAAAAAATGAATATTTTATTGAATTGTCCTTCTAGTGAGTTGACTTCGTTGACCCATTATTTGACCTTTTGAATTTCCTGCTTTGGCTTTTGCATTTTGTGCTCTTCCGATATCTCGTGCCCGTGATTGCCCGATTTTTGACAGTTTTCTTGTGATTTTTTGTCTTATCCGTACCTGCATTCATACAAACACAAACCAAGCATATTTTTGCCATTTTTCACTATGTTTTGGGTTTAATTGGGTTATTTTAAGCATAAATGGATACGTGTATTTTACACTTATCAAAGGGTTTAACTCAAAATCTTACCTTGTTGGGTTGATGAAGCAATAGAGGTGATATATATGACAAATTTTGTGTGTAGTAAAATAGGTGACGAAAGATGGTGATGACAATGCAAGCAACTAACAATGTATGCTTATTAGTAAAGTAGTGATGATGAATATGCATGTATGAACATGTTAATGAAAGAGATATGGGTTAAGGTATGATATATGTGCGAATGAGCACAAATTATCTTGATAAAGAAATTAGATCTTAATCGACCTACACAAATCCAAACGAGTTAGTGCAAGATAGAAGCAAGAATATAATTTCACAACATGATAGTTTCAAAACATTTATACCAACAAGTATAAAAGAAAAACTTCTTCAAGTATTATCACACGAATGACTTTAACAAGTAGACACATAGATAGACATGTATATGAACAAAACATGTTTTCAAATAGACACACAAACAGGAAAAACTAAGAAATGAAGAGGTCATAGGTTGAAACTATCTTAAACAAGGCATAAAATGCGTTCGAAAAATATTGGATAGATCTATGAAATTTTGAAGGACTTAAGAGCTAGATAGATCAAAACCAAGTATTAGGCGACGTTAATACAAGTCTAAATAATTGAATTTAAGTGTCGGATTAAAAGGTAAACTACCCCAAACAGCAAAAATGCCTACTGTAGAACCGGCTAGCCGGTTCCATTGGTTTAACAAAACCGTCTTTGCTGCAAACAGAACCGCTTGCACAGCCAAGGATCCCTAAAATCTAAATCTTCTAGTAGTGAACAAAATGAATTTTTTTTTTTCTAAATCCAGATTTTCACTTATATTGTTGATCAATTGGTCATACTAGATTAATCCAAAATCACATGGGTAAGATTCAACGCTTATACCCTACATATTTTGATTATTCCAAACACTCCTTAATACAACAAGAAAAATGAAAATGAAGAAGTATGAATTGCATAAAAACCAACCACAAGCATAAACGATTCAGTTTACAAACAATCATTCAAGGATTCAGACATAAACAATATGAGAAATAAGAACATTTATACAAGAGCATGTTCCAAGTAGTTCAACCAAACACAAGCATCAGGAAGAAGATCATTTAGATTATAAAATCAATTGCACTAACAATGATGCTACGGATATGCCACAAAAGGAAACAAATAGGCACGAAATCTCTTATTGCATTTGAGTCTGTTTATTTATGAAAAATAAGTATCAAACTTGTTATATTGTTCCATCGCTTGTTTGTCGATTTTGGTTCTTAATTAAAATAATGTGGCTTCAAAAGGAAGATCCTAGACTTCTACAAGTATATCAAAAATACATAACATAAGAGCAAAGGTAGCAAATAAATCATGTGGTAATGTCATATAAGGGACAAGATGCAAAGATCATGCAAACCATGTTTAAGCATGTATAAACTAGGACATTATACGGATAGATTTAGGATAGCCAACAAGGAACAAGAACTATCAAACATAGATATATCCATATCAAAATCATCATGTATCAAAATGACAAATTACGAGATCATACGAGACATCATATACGAGACAAAATTACTTCTAATGCAAACATCATGTAAGTCATGTTTAAGCCTTAACATTTAGTAACATGAGTACAAGCATAAAAACATTTAAAAAGGAAACAAAACCTTTCCTAAGGATTACGCATTTTTCAATTAATCGAATAGATATCAATCACTAAGATAACGACAAAGAAAATGATCAAACAGGAACATATAATCAACACATGTATATGCAAAGCAAGATGTCATGATAGACTAACGAAGGAAAGATCATATTTACAACTAGTATGGAATATGTAGCATTAATGGTGTTTGGTAGATGGATAACAAGTTAATGAACTAATGGTTATAGAGGATTGACAAGGATGAAGTGGCAACATCAAAATGTGTAGATAATTTTAATGAAGTACTTTTGAAATGCTCCTTTTTCAACATGACAAAAAAATATTTCAAACTTTTGGCGAAAACACCATGCCCAAAATGTGACATTTTGTTATTATTTTGGAAACTACAAATCAACAATTGAGACTATCTAGGCTCAATTGCCTTTAACATAGCGAGTGACACAAGTTCTAACTCCATATGGTTGATTTTAAATGAAATTCCTAAAATGACCCATTTTTCACAAAACTTGTTGTCCCGATTTTATATATGGGTAACTTGACCAAAACTCGACTTCATAGCATCAAAACTTCCAGAATTTGTTCATAAAATATATACTTCAATATCAAATTCACACTTGGTCTAAGTGAACTGTAGAACCTTTCTTTATGGGTTTTCGCTAAAGTTTTGATCTATTTTAACCAAAACAATAACTTATTACTTTGACCCGCTTTAAAAAAAATTAAAGCTACAACAAGACATCACTACACTTCATCTTTACTTGAGTATTTCGGATGAAACAATCAACCAAGTACAGTCAAGAAGGCATCCTGATGTGCTCAATCTCAACCACATCATCCACAATTCCATTACCATCTCAACATAATTACCACCAGTACAATCATCCACCCCCTATAACTGCTCTATCCTAGCTACTACACCGACACCTATCCCTGAAACTGACCCTGAACCTATTGACATCACTTTTGAGGAACCATCCCCTGCACATCAACACTTCTTACCCCCACAAGAGCATGCCCAAGGACAGTTGACTGTGAATGATTTGCTTTAATTAGTTCCTCAATTAATGACAAGAGTTGATAGTTTGGAAAAGGATCTCAAGCAAACCAAGCTGACAATGGGGAGTGCTATTGTGAAGTTGGTCAAGAAGGTGAAGAAGCTGGAAGGTATTTTGAAAAGGAGAAATGTGGTCTTATCAGACTCTAAAGAGGAAGAACCTAAGGCTCAAGGGAAGGAAATGTCAGATGAGATCCTCTCAGTTTCATCTTTGGTGCAAAGGGATCTGGTTACTCTTCTAAGACATACTGTCAATGCTTCGATAGGATGAACAAGTAAGACGATAAAGCTCTACAACATTAGAGAGCAGCTAAAACCTCTCCAGGGTTCTTCATCAAAAGCCAAAAGTTTCTATAGATAATGGAAGGAGTATAAGAGAAGACAGAGACTAAGGGAAAGAAGGATGTCACTCTAGCTTTGATGTTTAAGAACAAGATAGTTAATTGAGGGTAACTGAAGGAAGTTATTATACATGCATTATTAAAGTAGTACTGTTATGTGCAAAGTAGTACTGTTAGTGGACAAGTTAGTAACTGACAGTATTAAAAAGACCATTCCTATCCCCTGATAAAGGCCAAGAAAATGAAATAGCTCCTAAGATCAATTGAAGAAGTCTCCTAAGAAAGACATAAGTAAAAAATTCTACAGGAGAAAAAGCTATCTCCAGAAGCTATCAGATTGGATACTATTAGGAGAAAGTAGAGAAGAGCTAAACAATTACACTTGAATTCTCTCTAGCACAGAAAAGACTTGCAGAAGAAGAAGAATTAAATGAGCAACAAAAGCAAAGAAGAGCTCAAGTTCAATTTGAAGCTCAGCATTACACAGATGAAGATTGGGATCTTATTAGAGCAAAGAATAAATGCTAAGAGCAGAGTTTGTCAACGAGTTACTAGGAAGTGGACATATAGGAGAATACTTTTGCAAAAGATGTTGATACTAGTAAATCAAAGGAAGTATCACATTGCAGATGGAAATAGCAAGAGCTAAAAGAAATAAGCCCATAACTCAATCACAACTGAGAGCATATATGATGAATTACTTGAAGAATCAGGGGACATGGAAGTTGTCTCAGCTGAAAATTTTAAGTTTTGAAGAAGTAAAAGAAGAATTTGATAAGCTGGTGAAGCAGGTTGAATCTTTTGCACCTATAAACTTTGAAGCTACAAAAGATAGTCTGAAAAGATTTGGTGAAGAACTTCAAACAAAGACTTCAAAAAGACTAAAGAGTGATGAAGCAAAAGATGGGACGAGTCTACCAAGAAGACTGGAAAGAGGAGAAACAGATAGCTAGGAAAGGATTAACATGCATGACAAGACAGATGAGGAGAATCTGAAGCTAGTAAAGATGCTGTTCCAATTTCTATGTACTATTTATTCCCTATTAAATATCCTTGTTCCCGTGCTATAAAACCCCCAAGTATACTACTTATAAGATCATCAAGCAAGGAATAGAAGTGATGAACCAAATAGTTGAGGAAGATGGAACTGAATAGGTGGTATCAAAAATTTTAGGAGCTATGCTGAATGACATAACCAGTATGACTTCCTAATTATAATAGGATTGTACCCATATAAATTATGGTATAGATGGACCAGAGGATAGCTTGAAAGTACTTTTGGGAATATTATAAAAGAAAATGTTTGAGCACCTCCATAATACAGAGTCTTATATTGGGGTTCATAGTTCAACAAAGAGATCATAAGTTGAGATATTATAATACATGCAGAGTACATTGCTTAAACTTGAGTCATCAGATAATTTATATTGTGACTGAAAAGAAAAATATCCTTTAACTGCTAAGGTATGCAAGCAATCTAGATTAATAAAAGAGTTTCAAGGGGTAAATCCAGATGGGATTGCTACTAACTTTTTAAAATGATGAAGAAGGAAGCTGGCATTAGGAAGTAATGGAAGAATGATGAGTTAGATATATCTATAATGGAGAAGAGGAAACACGCACTTGGTGGAAGGTGTTATGCACTAACAGCAACAAATGGTTTATCAGTCCACCCTGTCCTGAACATACATAAGGACTGACTAGATCCCAGGAGCAAAACGTATCTTGGTAAACGAACTACTCAAAACCGTTAAGCTGACAATTTGCTAAAAATGTGTATTGGTTATCAACTCACCGATATCTGGTTAGTAAAGATTGCTAGCCCACAAGTTATGTATCGTGGCAAAGGCTTCTGTGGAAAAACCATAACTAGTATCCCATGAGGTTATGGCTTTGGTAAAGACAAATTGCAATCCAATTAGATGGTTGACACTTTACCAAAAAGTGGATGGTACGATCAACTCACCAAGTTTTCATGTACAAATAGTTGATATTGGTAATCCAATGCCACCCATTGAATTTACCTGTTTCTAGGTGCCAAAGGATAGACAAGCCCTAGCAAACGGCTACAAGTAAAGGCAATCAAAACCGTTTATGGTCTATAAATGGGATTTGCCAGAATAACCTAATGTATTCAACTCACCAATGTTTCAATGTACTGATAATTGAAAATAGGTTTTCAGTCAACCATAGGATGATGCACCTTTACTGGTGCCAAAAGGACATACTACTCCAGAGTACAAATGGTGCTAACAGTATAGATACAACAAATCCTATTAAGTTTCAATGATTCACCTCTCAAAGGAGTTAACATACCTGGAGATTGATGAGAATAGACCTAAACAAATATGATTATGATATGCTGAAATGAAGGGTTCAGAACAGATTTTTTGAAGAATTTGAGGCAGCAAAAGATCAAAAAGAGAGAATTTGACGAATTGCAGCTCGAGAATACTTTGAAGAGTTTTATTTACAACATCACTCTCAGAATGCTCAAATGGAAGCCAGTCTAAGATAAACTTAGAATGTTTCACAAGTGAAGAATCAAGTTAGGGAGGATTGTTGGGAAATTATTTGTAAAAGACATTAATACTGATTATAATAAGTTAAGTCTAGTAGTAATATTGAGTTCAGGCAGTACTAATTAAGTCAGGCCTTGTACTAAGTTAAGTCTGGTCATAACTATAGTTAGTACTGGTAGAGTGGCAGTACTATAGTTAGTACTGGTCGTATGTAGTTAAGTCTGTTTATGTAACAGAATAGAGGTAATAGTTATCTTATAGATATTTTAGAAGATATCTTAGGAAAGGATATGTCTGTATCCTTTTCAACACGTTTTGGTAAAGCCTTTTAGGGTTTCCTTGGTGTATAAAAGGAACCCTACGGCATAGAGTTTTATATATCGAATAGAAGCATTGAAGCTTAACATAAATCAATAGCAAAATTAGTATTGTGTTCTTCTTAATACTTGTGTTAAGGATTCACGCATTAACACTTGAAATGCATAGTCAGTGTCCTCGTCACATAGTTTGATTTGGAATTTTATTAAGTAGCTATTGTCTTACAAATGCTATAATAGATTCCAAGACCAAAGACCTACAACGGAACTATGCTTTGTACCACAGGATGCACTTCAGTGGCAAATCTCCAAGTAAGTACAGTCCTTTCAACGATGAAATGACTTTAGAAAGTCATTTGACTAATCTGATGATTAGGATATACACAAATAATTTGTGACAAACACTTCGTTATTATTATTAAAATGTATCCGTCAACAATTTATAATACGGATTTTCAGAAAAAGATAATGAAAAAGTCATACCTTCAATTCCATCACCTGAGCCTTCGATCAGTTATTTTGATTGAGTTAGACTTCTGTAAAAGATTTTGAAATGAATTACCAGCCATTTGTATTTACAATGATTGTTTCAAATGACTCTAAATCAGATTATTACCTGAACCGACCTTAGACCCCTTAAAATGATCGATGATTAAAATTATATGATAAACATCAATGTCCTGAATATGAATGAAGAAGGAACAAATATTTTGTACTTTAAATGATCTATTCCCCTTCAACATTTATTTCGTCCTGATAATTTAAAAACAAGAGACACGACAACGATGATTAATGATATCGTTATAAACACAGTCTTTATTGTGATAATGAAATTAATATCAAGGGTCAACTATGCTTTTATGAAACGCTCACACAATTCACTAAAACTCTCAGAATGGAAAGTTTTTTCATAAACTTAAAAGTAAAATCGTAATTTGGGAATATTACGCAAACAGAATGCTATTCTATCTTATTATGAATTTATGTGCGCCGTTTGGCGTTCCGTTCGACCCTAAACGGTATTATAAGGATGGTAATTGTGTGAAATGTTAAGGAGGCCAAGGTATGTTTTCTTTACTTTGTTAATTCTTTAGGAAAAATTGATCTCCAAGAATGGATACGGCGTATTAGGGAAAAACCTATACGGCGTATCCACTGTTTTAATAAATGTTGGCTAAGTCAACAAAACTCGCCTATACAGCGTATTATAAACCTCGATACGGCGTATCGAATTTGGGTATAGAAACCCAATCAATATGTCGGATCAGTTTTTACCACACACTTTTACCACACAGACACACACAAATTTCACCACTTGATTTTTGGTGATAATCCCTTGATCTTGATTCATATTTGCACTCTTATTCAGTAAAATGAATACGGCGTATTGACAAAAAGAGGATCCTAATTTTTTAGACCTATACGCCGTATTGACTAAAACCTATACGGCGTATTAACATACTGATCCCTATACGGCGTATTCATTTATGAATACGTCGTATCCACTCTTAGTACAGAAGGTTAATAATTTCTATACTCTTGTGTTTTCCTCGTTAAATTTTGCAGATACGGCTCTTCCACCACGTGAGCAAAGACACCGTTTTCTCAGGTAACGGAGGGGTTTGGATTATTCTAGATGCAGATATAGCCCGATTTCAAAGGGGCGAGATTAGCTAGGATTATAGAGAGAGGTGCACAGGGTGCATGTATTTGAGATTTGGGGGCATGTGCCTGAAGTTTGATGGCTGAGGGGTTGAGTGCTAGGATTTTTGATGAGTCACCGAGACGATTAGGATTTAGTTTGTTCACTCATCATGGTCTGGGAGAGGCTTTTTTTGATATTAGGATGCTAATGATTCACGTAGCTTATCATGGATTTTTTATAGTATATATTTAGGTTTTGTTCAGGCCTAAACATGATTTGGATACTCCTGGGACTCTGACAATGTTTGTTGGAAAAGAAGCTAGGAGGGCGTATGAGTAGAGAGAGTTTTATTATAGCCTAGGGGATACACACCGGTGGGAGATGCAAGATTGCTAGATTCGGTGCTTACTAGGGCGATAACACATATAGTGTCCGCCGAAAAGAGGTGATCTGAGGGGATTATTGGATAGGTATCCTCTTCTGCTGAGATTGTCCTTGGCTACGGGCCCCCTCTTACACTATAGATTCGGGATCTTTTTCTTAGGTTATGCCATAGACGGATAGCTTGTAGTATACTGGGGTATGCGAGTCAAGGCTACCTGAGAAGGTGGCCTGTGACAGATTTTTTAGTTCTATTTGAGAGGATGGATGTTGCTCGGTTCCAACGTCCCTCTATTTGTTGGCTAGATATTTGAGAATAGTTTTGCTGTTGGGGCGGGAAGAGCGGGCTCCATAACCTAGATGACAGTATGTTGAGGCTCGATTAGCTGACATTTTGTACTCCTTACTGCAAAGCTTATCTTAGAGGATGACAGTTATTTTCCCCTGTTGAGCTGTCTACTCATTATATGGCAGAGCTGGTGAGTCTGCAGTATTTGTGACACGAGTTTTAACGAGAGTAACATTTGCTTGTGGGTAGCCATGGACCAGAAGAGGCAGCCGGATGCTGGGCGGTTGTTTTCCCTTGCTGTACTGAGGATGCCTCTGCTATTGATCGAGGTACAGGCTGTACCGCACTCGTAACACGACCTCATCAGCCACCTACCACCAGACCTCCCCACGCTGCTGTAACCTGTGCTAGATGAATATGGCGAGGTAGAGTAGGATGTGCAGGGCCTGCAGAGATGTAGCGGAGCTTGCTTGGAACTTGTAGATGAGATCCGAATACCGATCAGGGGAGATTATCCACACGGATGATGACATGTATAACACAGTTGATGGATGCTAGTGGGCTGACATATCAAGCATTCGACGGGACTTTCTGAGGGATCTCACCTTTAGCATTTCAGATACGCACTAGGCAGAGGACTAAACGTGCCCAGCACCTCCGGCACTCAGAAGACACACAAGCATGCCAACCCATGATCCAACTACTGTCTATATCTGTACATTTATTATTCGTGTCATAATGTATCTAACTATTAAACAGGTTCCCATATTTTTGCATGTATATCATGACATGACGTTTTGGTTTGTTTGTATGTGATAGAATCAAGCCTGGCAGTAAGTTCAGCACCATAGTTCATGATATGATACGAAACCAAGCAGGACATTCACACTAAAAGCAAGAATGGAACAGAGATTACCAAATGTGAGGAACAGAAAGAAAGTCCTAACGTTGAAGTGACGTTTGGTTAAAAAAATCGAAGATTGATTGTGGGGATCTTGTCTCATCACCGTAAATTATGTTGCTTTGCACAAATTGATTAATGGTAGGCTTAAGTTCGAATTAGTTAGCATTGATCGGTGGAACGAACATATAGCACTTTCATAACCCTACGATGGATGCTTGTAACATTGAGCCATCGATGCCGATTGTCGCCAATTGAACAAAACGTTTTAGTTCAACAATTGGATTTCGAATGAGTTTGTTTGTTGACGACGTCTACGAGAATTGCGACGAGATGCCGCATAAAAAAGGAAAGTACTAACAATTAAAAAGCAAATAAACTATATCTCTAATTTTTTTTTTTTTTTTTTTGTTTTTTAAGCAATGAATTTTATAAAGCGGTTACACGAAGAGACTTAAACCAAATAATCCAACTACTTCACGGTAGCTCTTGAAAAATTGCTGTTCAAGGTGAGCCGTACGTCGTAGAGACACAAAAGGCAAGTGTTAAATCTTTTGATTACGAATTGGGAGCAATTGCAAGTTCATCACCGGAACATATTTTATTATAATATCTATGGAAAGATATTATTGTTGTTGTCGTTAACTCAAACGTATGTGAATTTTATATTTTCTTGATTAAGACAATTTTTTATATTTTTTTGATTTTTTCTATTTTTTTTTTTATCTTTTACTTATACTAAAAAGAAAAGAAAATATATATTTTTTTTACTTTATTTTATAATTTTTTTTTTTTTTTTGGATTTTTGGATTTATGACAAAAATTTAACTTTCGAGGACGAAAGGATCTTCAAACTTCAAACGCAAATCACAGAAACTCGAAACAATAGAATCTCTTACACAAATCCCCGCAGCGGCGCCAAAAACTGAGTTGGATCATTTATACACACGTATAAAAATAATATACTTATTAGAGAAATTAAGGAAATCGCCCAATACCCTGGAAAATCACACTCACAAAGATATAATATTAGAAACGTATATTAAACCGGTAAGTATGATCAACCCGGGTCGTTTCTTTTCCCTCAACGACTCGTGCAATGGAAAGCCTACGTTTAATTTGGAATCCTGATTTGAAATAGAAAAGGGATAAATGTTTTGATTTAATTATACTACTAATATAAAGGCACAATTAAACAGACTAATTAAAAACTAAACTAATATCGAAGTAAAAAAAATCGACATTTAAGAAAACAAATACAATTTAAAACTAAAATAGGTCAAATTAGATTCCAAACCTAAGATTTAATGCTAAAAAATTTTAGGAAAATTAAAAATATATTTTAAAGGCTTTTTGGGATTTTTTTTTATGAATTTAAAAACTATTTAGATGAAAATTAATTTTAAATAATATAAACTAAACTAAAAATTCTATACAAAAACTTTTATAAAGAGAAAAATTGCAGAAAATGTAATTTATAGAAAAGCCCTAATTTTTTAACCATTTTATTAAAAACTAATTTAACTAATTAAATTTGAAAACCTAATTATTTAATTAATAAAAACTATTTTATAAAACTGAAACTAAAACAGCCCAAACACATGGGCTAAAAATGACAAAAAGTAAAGACAAGGGTAGGCGGCTAACATTTAGATTTATAAAAAAAACAAAGTTTACTCTATTGGCAGAAATAGTCCCCTAACCTAAGACTAACCAGGCTTACTATTAACTAACAAAGGACTAACTATGAAATATTTAAAGGACTAACGGTGTAATTAACTAGGGACTATTATTAAACTAACAAGGACTAACTGAGTAAAATTTTAAACTAACAAAAACTATAAAAATGCAAATTAAGCCCCTGAAGCTTCTAACGAATTACAATCAGCATCATTTCCTAAAATTAAACATCTTATTAACAGCATTTAAAAGCTAAAACTAATTTAACACTCTACTTTTACTGATTAAAAATAAGCTAATAAGCTTAACAGCTTATAAGCTCTAGTCAACTCAATAATCTACTTCATGAACAAAACACATTCAAAGCTACTTTGACAGAATTTTAATACTTAATAAAATCTACTTATCAAACTTATCTAGCTTATGCAAACAGCTTATCCACTCTAATGACACTTCACAGCTTATTAAGATAAACAGAATAAGAACAAAATGTAAAACAAAAGTAAGATGTACCTTGGCTTTCCAGCATGAACAGGAAAGAAATAAGCTAAGTGGGGCTTATGGCTTAATCCACATAAGCCCTAAATCACAACCAATAACACCCTAATCTAACCTATAAGCTGTCCAACAGCCCTAAACCTCATTGAACACATAGCCATCCATTTCCAATAAGAATCAGTGTCTTGATCACGATAACAGCAATGACAAACACAAACTTTTTAACAGAATTAACATGGAGATGCAAATTAAGATGAAATACTTATTTTATTAAAACTGAAATAGGGTTCTTACAACTCAAACGAAATAACATAAAATTGAAATGACAATAAAATAGAACTACTAACAACTGGATTAAAATTATTACAAAATAAACTGAAAAAAAAATTAAAACTAAAAAATTAACTACTAACTACCACTATTGTGCTGGAATGAGGGGGTTTTTATACCCCTAGCTCGAGCTAACCTCTACCTTCTCGATCCTTCTCTTCGCCTCATCACAGCCCTTCATCTCTTCTCTCTCCTTGATGTGACATCTCAATCGTTAGATTGAGGCATGTATAACCCCGGATCAATGACGTGGCTTGAGTGTGTTAGTTGTGTGAGTGTATACTCACTCGCACGTCACATCAACCAATGAGAACGTCTCGATTTGCCAGGGTGGCATGGGTTAAGGGGTGAGATGATAGTGATGGTTGGGTTACGGGTTGTGAGAGGACCATTAACCCCATGGTTAATTTGGATGGAAGAGCGGTTTAATAACTAGGGTTTAGGGTGTGTTCTTGGGGTGATCGTGTGTGGGTGAGAGAGTTTTAATCCGAATTGGGGGTAAAATAAGTGTACAGTAAGTGTTAAAAAGTGTATAAGTTAAGCCGGGTTGGTCGGGTAAGGGGTTCGGGTAATTGGGTTGGGTATTGCATTGTGATTGGATGAGAGGAGGGTATTGGGTAGATTTGACCCGGGTATAGACCCGCGCCCTTTTATAAGTTTGAGGAAATTATAAAATCGATCCTTGTGTTTGGGCTAGCTCATTTTTAGATATAAACAAGAATGGATAAATTTCAAAACAAACCCCTTGAGTTAATAAACAATGGAGTTGGGCTTTGTAAGTTGACTGTGGCTTAGCTGCAGTTGACTGTAGAAGGCTGAGACATGATCTCTCTGGCTTCGGCTTTTGATTTCTTTAGCTTCTTGATCACTCATCCGTTCTCGTGTTCGTTTTTGACTGATTTCTTGTGATATTTGACATATCCATACCTGCACACATAAAACTCAGATACAAGCACATTTTTGCCATTTTTGATCTGTTTTGGGTTTATTTGGGTCTTTTTAAGCATAAATAGATATGTGTATTCTACACTTATCAAACCCGAATTGTTATTTAATTTTGTTATCGAGTCTGTCTTCCCAGGCATCAATACGGCGTATCCGCTCTATACCATACGGCGTATTAATTGTCTGGACATTATCAGTCTTTATTTTATTGCACTTTATTTTATTGTCAGTTCTGGAATACGACGTATTCACTAAACTGATACGCCATATCTACCAGACTGACCCGTAATTAGTTTGTTTAGTTTAATTTAGATTAACCGTAGGTACCAAGATAGGAATGCACATGTTTTTCCTATATTTTACACAGGACCTCGTGAAAGAAATATCGACGAAGTTGGTGGAATGCATATTTTTTGGAATTCTATGTGTGTGTTGTTCGTGCTAGGATTCATATAATTTTTCAACACACAATCTTGCTCATAAACGCAACTTGGAGAATCTACCGAGCAAATATCAAGGGAGTTTCTCATTTTAATTCTTTTTAAATTCCCGTATTTAATGTTTTATATATACAAGGAGGACGTTGTATATTTTAGGTCTTGGCGTGTTTAGTGTGGTGGGATAGAATTAGAAATGTTACAGTTCTAATTTTCACCTAAAATGCCTAAAGTAACGGGCTCAAAATTTTAAAAAAAATTAAGCATACTTTATTGTAAAATTTACCTGTTACATAACCCGCACAACAATAACCCTATGTTAGATATTGTAAGGTATTAAACCTTTCCGTTTCCCAAATGTTACCTAAAATTCCACAAAATAAGAATGTGCCAGTGATGTTAGTAGACTTTAGAACTTGCTATGTATATCACTCGAGACCCACAGTGATGAGTACTATAGATTTTAGATGGAGTAAACTTGTTTAAATTGGTAAATTTTTAGAATTACAACTGAAATATCGCCTTTACATGTGCCTATTAACTACTACAAACCGGAGTTAGTTAACCTCTCATTTAAACCCTTTTTCCACTCTCATCTTTAGGTGAATTGAATCCGTAGAAAAACACATAGAGACAATCCTTTAGGAATTTACAAACAACTTATTTGTTCCGTTACACCCCCCAATACAACCTTAACGCTACCTTGTTAATTTAAGTTTAATTAATAGTTAGCTAGTTGTTTAAAGTGTAAAGTTTGATAATTCCCGATCTTTGTGTCATTTTCTATCTTTGGGTGCGGTTTGGAAATTTGGCACTTAGCAAATGGGAATATGATACTATTATCAAAACTCATGTGATTTACGCGTCAACAATTATTTGGTGATATCCGAAGAACGAATGAACTATCGAAGGAATTATCCGGAATTATTATGATCGTGAAGATGGTGAAACTAACACAGAGATTTTGAAGTAATAGTTAGCAAAAAAAATACAAAAAGAGAAAAGAAAAGTTTAAATATAACGTTTCCGCAAAGAATCAATTCGAAGGAATAACCACCCCAAAGGATCGAACTATTTCGTTGATAACGTCCTAAAAAATCAACGATAGTATAGTATTGTAACATAGTGGAAGATATCACCACTTACATGTAGAGGAATTAAAGCTTTGGCATGATTAGGTAGGTTGACCGATACAGGAAACGCCAACTTAGCTTGTTGATTGTTGATACGTTATAATCAAGAACGATGTAAAAAGTTAGTCCATTAATCATGTTAACGCGTAGAAAAAGTGTCTAGCAACTTTGTATCTTAGTCTTGAATCTATTTGTTTTCTTGATTTTTTACTTTAACATACAATTTACTTCCCTCTCACCTAATGATTACCGATTTGTTTTTATTTCGCGAATGAGGATTCAAACGAACATCATGTCTAATTCCGTCGTTAACGACGACGGCCCATGGTATGCGTGTCTTGTACCTCGTTGGATCATCCCCAGAACTGCTATGCTTCCCCATTTTTATGTCTTTTGCCATGATCCTTTACATGTTTGATTTCAGGACTTATTTTATTGCCCGAGCTATATATAGGCATGACCATGATTTACATGACTTCCAACCTAGTCATGGAGTTCCCATACCGTGGCACATGGAGCACCTGTGTCACGACTCTTTCGCGGTGAGAGTGATTTCACGCGGCGTCCCTTTTCATGTTACCAGGTTATATTTCATGTTTGGCCATTATTATTCAGGGGCGTATGGGTGCATCCGAGTTTACATGTTTACACGTTCATGGTGATTGGTTGGTGTGACCACTTCTTTGTGCTCTACATCCCAGCACATTGGAGCTGATCTACCTCCTATTATTATCTATAACGTGGTCACCCCTCTATTACATGTTGAGAGCCCCTCTATTATATGCATGTATCCGACATTATTCTTTTTGACATGTATGATTATATGAGCTCTGTGGCATTCCTTTATTATTTATTGTTTTACTATCCATGATTTTTCATGACATCTTTTACTTCGATATTACCAATGCTTTACATGTTTATTTCCTATTCTTATGACGATTCTCCAGTTTCCTATGACACTTTTGATCTTCCGCTACTTTGTATTTACTATCCAGGATTCATACTAATTAATTCATTGTTATTATATCCGTTCACTGAGCGTTATGCTCTAAGTCGTAATTTCTTATTCTTTCTTCTTTCTTATAGGACATGGTATTAGAGGTGAGATTGGGCATGAGAGAGTGTGTGCTTAGGAAGTGACCTATTAGGCTTCCTTTCTTTAATATCGCAGACATTTTGATGTGCTTATACTCTCTTGGACACATGTTTTGTCCTTTAGACTTCTTTTAAGTATATTCATATTGATTCTCATAATTAGGAGTCGATGTTGACTTCGGCTTCTCACCACCTCTGTCCCTATGTCTATCATTTATGTCTTTATGCCTTTATTATTTTTTACTTAGATATGACCCATGATTATGACGTTTCGGCTCCTTTCCGGAGTGGGTCGTATACAATTGAGCTCACAATTTCAATGACTGGACCATAACTACCGGGATACTTCTAAGTCTGCTATCAATCACCAAACTACTCTTCTTTCACTTCACCTGAAAATGATACTCGAAAACGTCAACAATAATGTTGGTGAGCTCGTAGGTTTGACCTTAAACCCAAAAGTTGTGCCAATATTTCAACAGTGGACAATAGTGCTATATGACAGTGAATATATGCAAACAACCTTAGCATCACCGCTAATCAATAACCATATGTCACTTACGCACCTAAAGGGCCTACCAGCTGGAGCACTAAAATTAGGGCAGGACCACACACAAACCTGGGTAGGCGTACCCATCCGCTCCAATAATCACACAAATACTGGGTAGGCGTACCCATCCGATCCAATAATCTCACAAACACTGGGTAGGCGTACCCATCCGATCCAAACAATCATGCATCACATAATATTCACATAGCAGTCATAAGCACATAACTTGTCCCAAAAACAAAACCACATTTCGCACAGATCAATTCAAAACATTTCAAAACACATTTGAGTATCATTTTCCCCCAACGGAAAAACCAGTAAAAAGTGGGGCTACGAGAACTCACCTCAAGCAAGTCTTTAGCAACCAAATCTCAATCACACAAGCAAATGCAACGACGCCCGCACACGACCTAGTCCAGTTAATGTCCCAATTTAATCATCCAATTCCAAAACAATCTTCACGTTTGATGCATAGAGTTTAGACGCGTTGTACAATTACCCAAAACAATTTAGTGGTGTGATGGTTGACGACTTAACTCCACAATCATATCAATCTCATTCCTCGATAATACATACTTATACTATTTAGCGTAAATAGATAAGTAATATAATAAATATTTATAATTATTAATTATAAATATATCTCGACAAGTCCATTCGGTACACCTTAGTCACTTCAAAATAATTATTATACGGTTGAAAATGAAACGTTTACTCATAATAAACACTTTAGAGAAGTTTCGAGAAAAATTATATTTTTTGTCTTTTAGTGAATTTATTAAATAAATAAAATAAATAATTAAATATTTTTTTATTATTTAAAATCAAAAATCATGTTTTTAAGAAATTTTCTAAGTATAAACTTTTTACGAAATCTCAACATGACTCGTACGTTTATACAACGTTTTCCAAGGTTTCAAACCTTATTTTCAATATTTTTTACAAATTCGACACTTTTTGACAAAATTCTAAAATCTCAATCGTTAACGCTTACCAACACGTTTTTTTTCCAAAATATCGTTCAATATCACTTCGTAAATACATTTCCACTTTCAAAAGTCCATCAAAATTCTCATAACTACTATATATCGCTTATTGGGCCTTAAGGCCCAACAAGGGTCCATTAGGACATATATAAGTCCAAAATACTATTTAAGTTCAAAACCAAGGTCCATTTACATATATAAGTATATACTTATATGTAGAAATAATCTGGATCATAATAAGCCCTCCCATTAAGCCGCGGCTCAAATAGACTTATTGGGCCGTGAGTCTATAAACTCCAAAATACGTATATTAAACTTTAAAATAAGCTATTAAACTATGTATCGCTTTTGATTACTACCATAAGCCTAAAAAATAGTCCACAACATACGCCATAACACAAAAATAATCAAAATCAATTTCCTAGTGATTTTGGGAATCTACACGTGGCATATAAGCCTAAATAAGCCAAGAAATAGCTTAAAAATAAGCCCGAATAAGCCATACAAGCTACTATAAAAAATAAGCATTCTAGCATCATATATTATTCAACCATCACGACCACAACATCAAAACTACAAATACCCTCTTTCCTTTTTACTATTCACGAACCAAACACCACCCTTTTTTATTCATTTCGCTTTTAAAAATCGATTTTCACAACGATCAACTTGTACAACTAACATCTATGCATCAAAATAAATCCAAAAGGACAAATGAAATTTAAATTTGAAAACTTACAAGAAAATCTTTAATTTTGTTGATTTTGACACGAACCGGACAACCCAAACGTTGTTTAAATGAATAACCAACTACTAGAATCAACCCAAAATATTTATGTCTTCATGTTTTCTTGATCAAATTTCAAAAATTATAAGAGTGTGTGTGTTGTAGGTGCGGACTAACACAAGAGAGAAGGGAGATGATATTTTTTTGATTTTGAAAATGAACTATGTGTAAAAATAAGGATAAGAAAAGCATCTTATGTACAATTTGGACAAGGTTAGCTAAAATTAAGCCACCTTGTCTCCTTAGTCTTCTTTTGACCGGCCATGGTATCCCATGGGTTTCGGGCCTTTCTTTTCGTGTCGGGATCACTTAAATACTCGTAAAACTCAACCGTAAAATTTACCCCAAAGTTAATTAGCATTTTTATTCACTTAAAAAAAATACTTTTCCATTAACCTAGAGTATTTACACGACATATTTTCACTTTACACCCTTCAAAACTCATTTGGACATTAACGGACGTGTCCATCTGTTTTAGCTTAAAACTTTGTAAAAACAGTCTAAAAAAGTTGATTGATGGGTTTAAAGGGTGTTTGGGTTAAGGGTACAATCGGTCCTTTATGGTTAAAACCATTTGTCATTATGTTTTGGCTTTAAATCATCATATTAGTCTGTTAAGGTGCATTTTTAAGTTTAGATTTTCATTTTTAAAGTTTTTATATTCTTATGTTTGAATCTGTGGGAATTATGGCTGTTATCTGTGCTCTTTGTGATTAAACTTGGCTTATTTGGTTTAAGTGTGATTTTTATGTCATTTTAAGTCTCAAAAGTGAGTTAAGTTCAAGTCATAAGGTCTGCATCTTATGTTTGAGTTTGAGTCAAGTTTCTATCAAAATTGTGCTAAGTGTTTTTGCTGTCCTGTCCTCTCCTTTTCTTTATACTTTTTCCTTGCTTATTTGTTTTTAAATATGTCTCATTTTTGCTTTTCCTCATAGCTAGCTGTAGAAACTTTAACTGTTTTTAGGATTTAAGCTTTAGCTTTTAGGTTTGCTAGCTTATTTTTAAGCCCAAATACTGTCCTAGGCTGTCATGCTTCACATTTGTGCTTTTAGTTATTAGATTTTTTTTTTGGCTTATTTAACGTGATTCCCATAGCTTATTTTGTTAGCTTTTGCTTATTGGGTTTAGAGCATCATAGCTTGTTGTCTAGCTTATTTTTAAGCTTGAACTTTGTCCCTTTAAAACTGAAAAAGCCAAACTCAGTATGCTGAGTGGGTCAAGCCAATTTTACAATCTCTTTTAGTAGCTTATTTGTCTTTCAAATTCTTTTCTTTTTGCTTATTTTTGTAGACACTTGGTCAGGCTTTAAGCTCACATAGCTTATTCAGCTATAAGGATCCTTTAAAGGCTTTAAAATAAGCCCAAAAAGGTGCCCCTTTAGGCTGCCCTGCACCAATTGTGCTATTAGCTTATTTAGCTTTTCTAGCTTATTAGTCTGTTCTTACTTGCTTATTTTTGGTTACACTTGCTTATTAGATTTAGCTTAGCTTTTGTGTTTGCTTATTTTACCTTTCCTCAGCTTATTTTACCCCTAGTTAGCTTAATAGTCAAGCACTCTTTTAGTCTTAGTGTAAATTAGCAAACTGCCACCTTTTTCAGCTTATTTCGTGCTTATTTGTTAGTTATAAAAATTTTGTCTTTTTTAAAGTTGCTTATTTTCAGCTTGTCTAAAAAGTTGTAAAAAAAGATGAAAAACAAAAACGTTGGGATTAGGGGAAGCCCCAAGTGAGCAAGGCTCGAACTTGGGACCTCAACCCCATCAACCAACATTTATAACACACTCACTACCGGTATGCTACAATAGCTCATCCGGTAGTGATTTGCACAATTAATTATATAAGGGCTTTATAGCCCACTAAGCCCATAAGCACGTTTTGCTTTTTAGCAGCTTATTTAATAAGCCAATTTTTTCCAACTTATTTTTATTAGAACCAGCATCTTTCAAACTAATTTTCACAAATTTTTCAGATTTTTCCATTTACGTTTAATATTTTTAATTAATTTTTCTTTTAAAATCAGTTTTTAATTCATAATAAATAAAATAAAAATCAAAAAAATATAATTCTTTTTTAGAAAATTTTCTTTTATCATTTTGCATCTAGGAAAAATAGTTTTACTTACGTAGGGTCATTTTTGCAAAATTTCATTTTTTAAAGAACGGGATTCGTATTTTCTAGCTCAATTTAACTCCGTTTTCGTTCTAGTTTTCTTTAATCTTACTTTTTAGTTAATTAGAGAAAAAAATCTAAATCCACCCAAACTATAAGAGTGTGTTCAATCAAGTGAACTCGGATCGGGTATATTTAAGGATTTAGATCTAAGAAAAATAAGCTAGAATTAAAAACTAAATTTGTAAAAACAAAACTAGATTTAATCTAATAAGCTACTTTTAAAACTATTTAATAAACTAGATCTAAAAGTAAATAAGCAATTTGAAAACATTAACTACTAAAAAGCTTTAGATCTACTAAACTAAATAATAAGCTCTCGAAAATAAGGGTGCTCAAGACTTAAAGAATAAGCCGAGTAGAGGACTTATGACACCCTTTTTAGCATTCGAATCGAGCATAAGCAAGAAATAAGCTAAATAAGAAAAGAAAATGAAATAAGCAAAAGCTTATTTGGATAATATGAGCTTAGATCTAAATCAAATAAGCCAAAGGAAGGCTTATTTGAAGTAAGAAATAAACTAGAAGCAACAATAAGCCAAAATAAGCTTAAAAAAGAAAAGAAAAGTAAATAGAGGATTAGAAAAAGAATAAGCCAAAATCAATAACACTTTAATTTCAAATCATCTTCATTAATAAGCTAAAATATGGATTACTATAAGCTAAAATAAGCAATAAAAGCTTTACAATAAGCTAACTACTAAACCTATACTACTCCTAAAACTAACGTATACTACTAATTTTTAATAAACTAAATCTAACACTACAAATCCCCTCTACAAGCTGATGCGTGCTCTTTATATAGCCCCAAGTAGGTGGGGGTATATTCGTCATTTCAGGTCTTCATCCAATGATATTGCTGGATCTAAGGGTATATTACTCATTTTGACGCCCACCAACCGCCCAATTATTTGCCACTTGATCGCACAAAATAACAAAAACATAAACGCCATACCTAGACTGACTGCTACATACTCTCGGACTGACCACAGCACGCCAGTGCCAAACGTGTCCACGCTCTGATTGGTCAAGCCGCCACCTCTTAACCAGTAACCCTATCTACTGACGTGTCCTGCAACCTCGGACTGCTACAGTACATCTTACCTGCACATCTGACACCAATCATTAGAAGCGCCATGTGTCACCACCTGAGTGGTGCCACGTGGCAAATTTTACTGTTCACACCGCGCGGTCACCCGCCGCCGACCAAACACCGGTCAACTATCAAGCGCGGCAAGTCCAACGACGTTCATCTGCCGCCGATCCACCGGTCAACTGATGGCGTGAACCACACCGTCAACCACCGTTGGACCACGCCGACCACCGATCCAACGGTGGATGACCGCCTCAGTCAAGGCGGGTCAATAGTTCGGCCGGTCGAGAGGGGCTGGAACGGGCCCAAGTATTTCGGCCGGGTACGGTTCGGGTTGGGACCGGTGTCGTGGGTCGGGTCGGTCGTGAGGGGGATAAACCCCTCCCGCAGAAATCGAACTCGTGATCTTCTTTCAAGAGCCTAATGCTCTAACCGGTAGGCTAGAGCATAGTTCTAATTATAATGTGCAAAAATTAATATAAGACCCTTAAATTTCTTGGACCAGGTTTATTAAAGATAAAAGGTTCAAACAGGGACAAAAAAGGTTCAAATACAAAAGGTTCAATATGAAAGGCCGGTACCGTTGGACTCGTAATTTCGTGCTCTTTCTAATGGTGTGATCGAGGAATATTCACGACTTCGTTTGGACCTCGATAAATGTAAAACGACCATCGAAAAGTCACCCGAAAATACCGTTTTTGCTTCGTTTTCAATCCTTTGTACCTATAAGACATAAAAACACAATACAAACATATTTGCAACATAATAGGGGGGGGGGGGGGTAGGGGGTGTCTATATTTTAGAGGTTTTTTTTTAGGAGGGAGTCCTTTTATAGTATTTATAAAAAACAAAAAAAAAACAAAAATACAAACAAAAAAAAACAAAATATAAAAAAAAAAAAAAAAATAAAACAAAAAACACAAAAAACAACGGGGTACAAAATATGTATATTTTAGCCAATATCAAATCCCCCCACACTAAACCATTGCTGGTCCCTCACGCAATGTAAATAAAACAATACCCGAAAATAAATAATTTTATCCGCTTTAAACTTATGACCCCCTCACAATCAAACAAGAACAGAAAAGGTCCATTAAAAGGTTCAAAAATCATCTAATTCGCAAGCACCCCCCGTTTTACCACTCATAATAATAACTAAGATAATAATTTTTATAAAATTTATTTTAAAAGGCTTAAGAATAGGAGTTCGTCATCCTTGACTTTTCACAATCCCCAAACTAAGCTTAAAACGAAATCACTGCTAAGTACAAGTTAGGATGCTAACACTACTCATATTAGTAATTGTAAACTGTTTCACCTCCCGACAATATTTAATTAATTAGTGAATTGCTATTTTGAATTTCAAACCATGGATCAACGTTATAAAAAATATGTTCCACTTCCACCCGATAAGATTGAATTTTGAAGGCGAGATCATCCTATGTACGATTTTCGTCTCGGCACATCCAACCTCATCGCTTAATGACCGTGCTTTTGAACCTCACTCACGGAGACACGATAGAGCGGGACCACGAACTTTTTGGTTTCAAAATCTCTAAGGTTTTCCGTTACACATATCTTATTGAAAAATCACAATCACAAAAAACGAATTAGTCTTAGTCCCAAAAGCATATTTAAATTTAATAAAAATAATTTCCCCACTTACAAAGCAACATAAACCTATTAAACCTTTCGTCCTTTAGAAGGCTACAACATCGGTCACGCCTCCGACACGATGTAGCAAACATATTTCGACCTTGAATTATTATCATTATTATATTTTTTTCATATTTTTTTTGCTATAATCATAATATATCACCGGTGCCTTTTATAAAATTAAGTTATTATAGTATATTATAATTTTAGAATATAGTGAGAATACTCGGAAGACCACATCGATAGCGAGTCGACAAGAGGTTATTCTACTTATTATGACACCGGCCCCCACCTTATATGAAGACTTCAACATCGGCCACGCCTCCGACACGATGAAGTAATCTGGCGAAGATATTTATTCTACTTATTATTTATTTATTTATTTATTTGCAACATTAATCGAAGAGAAATTACATTTTAAAAAAATTTAAATATAAATTTGAACTAAGACTAAATTTATTGATATCGACTACATTCTTTATTCAAAAATAGTTGATTTAAGTCTAATTTTCAAAGATAGCACGTATTATTAATCAAATTAGAAGCTTACAGGAGGAAAAGCGACAAATTACATACATGAGCTCTTAAGATTTCCAAATAATCCTTGTTTAGCATCCAACTTCTACTTAACACTATCATTTTTCGTTCTTTGCAAAATTTTAAAGTTAAGCAAACGCTAAGTCTAAAAAGCTAAGGGGAAAGCTAGAGTTTTAAACTCGGTCAAATCAAAAGCTACCTAATTCTACGGGCCTACTTATTACTATATATTTATATTTTAATTATTTTTTTTTGGCTATAACGGGGTTGCACGGGACACAGCAAGGCACAGGTATGATCACATTTCGATAGAAATCCCCCCCACACTTAGAATGGAACATTGGCCTCAATGTTCAAAAATATCGGGTTTTACCCCCACACTTAGGAATGAAAAAGGCAAATGCAAAAAATTCCAAGTGTGAAAAGGGAAGCACAATAATATTCATGATCAGGATTAAGGATTCCAAAATAAGCAAAGATCGAAGACCGAACGATTGGAGGATTGAAAACGAGCACGGGTCTTCATGATCTTAAGAAATCCTGCAAGCAAAAACAATACACAAACCAAAGAAAGAAGCACGCCCCCACACTAGGGCTATATAATCACACACTTATTTATTAAGAAAATAGAAAAAAAGAAAAGACACGGGTTGCCTCCCGAGAAGCGCTTATTTTTGTTCACCGAGTCTTGAGCCTGACTCGATCCCTCCCCCCACACTTGAGGCGGTCAAGGGATAGAAATGGAGAAACAGGACATCCAAGTGAGGAATGTCCCCTCCAGAAATCATCATCGGGCTCTTAGAAAAATTAGAAGTGAATTCGCCCCGATGAGATAAGAGAGGAGAAATAAGAATAGCAAGATTAAACACTTTGTCCTCGTTTTTGGACGAAAACGAAAGAAAAAGGTCAAACACCGGACAAATGGTGGGTTGGGTGGGTAAAAAATTAGGCATAAGAACATCATGTTCAGAAATGTCACCCACCACTTTGTTTATGAAATCACCCGTATCGGGCTCAAAATTAAAGCAAATCTCAACATCCGGTGGTTCTGGAGGAGGACGGGGAAGAGACGGATCATCAAAATGATCAAGAGAGAATGAATCATTTTCCGAACGGGAGGGGAGTCACTGCTAAGCAATTCTTCAAGAAAATGAATATCCCCTTCCGAGTCATAGTCGTCATCCTCAATGCCCGGTGGCATCGAGTCATCGGAAGCAAGAAATAAATCGATCTCCTCCATAAGAGAGTCACTATCCTCAACGAGGATAGGAGATGGAGAGAGAGAGACTCAAAAATCGTATCAGCAAATTTTCCAATTAAGTTCCCTTCCCGGCGATCGTGAGATGAATTATCATACACAATATGCTCAACAAGAAACGATTTCTCCGCTAGTTCAAAGTCGGCTTTCTCAATTCCCGGTGGAATTGGATCGATATGAGCGAAGTTTCACCGAAGAACTCCTCGAAAGCATATCAAACTTAGAGAAAATCATTAACAGTATCACGGTAAGCAAAGATTTGATTAAAAAAAGAAAATAAACTCGGCATTGAAACAATGTGGATCTATCTTAGTAAATATTTCTTCTCAAAAAGAAGGGTCGAATAAATTTAACATTTCTTTCGGAACATCCTCATCAAAAGTTGACTCGTCATCACTAAGGTGAAAATCGTCGTTTGAATCAAAAAGAGGATTCGAGAAAGTTGTAAAATCATCACAAACTGGCATATCACACTCACTTTCATTTTCGGAAAAATCCTCGGACTCACTTGGGATAGGGGACAAATGCAATTCTAACACTAAATTGATTGTGTAGCTGATTCCGTTACCGAATATGTCGAGAATGCTCCATCCTCCATTATGAGAGAGAAGAGTTAACGTAATGAGTAAGTCGGGGTTGCGATTGCGAAAGCTAAAGCTTATAACAATTCCCTTATTTTGTTATTTTTCATCATAAATGAAAGCATTAAGAATTTTGTTGCAGGATTACACCAATCATTTAGAGCTTTTGAAATTTATATCATTAAGACGAATTCCAACACCGTTGGAAGTAATCTTTAGACTCACTAAATATGGGAAGGAACATATCTTTAGCACTATATTCAAGTGAATCTTTGAGTGTCAAGATGCTTATCCCCCCATACTTAGAGAGTAAACGTTTCCACATTGGAGTGACTTGGAATTTCAAAAATCCGATAAAAGAATACTTTAGTAGAAATTGTGAAATTACTATAAAGTAGATCAATTCGAAGTTTCCTTGAACGCGTAAGAAACTTGAGGATTTAGATTTTTTCCTTTCCTTCGATAATTAAGCCACTCTTAATTTTTAACGTTTACTTCTAACTCCGCGGCCTCCTTTTCTTTGGCAATTCGTTTCTCTTCTTCTTGCCTCGCGGCTTCCTCAAAAATTAGTTTCTCTTCTTCTTTTCGTTGAATGTTCAATCTTTCCAAAAATTCTTTAAACGTATCCGTAAATTCTTGCATTGATTTTTCTCGCGCAACTCTAAATCTCTCAAATTTCCCGTTGTCGTTCTATCTCTTCGATGAGTAAACTTGATAATCCAATATGATATCCCCCGCAATTTTTCGCAAATCGCTCACTGTGACCCATAATTCGCACCATAATTGTATAATACATTGAAGAATCGTCATGTAGATCTCCACAAATGGTACAACAAATATATTGACATTCATTTGTATATTCATATGTTCATAATTACACTAAAGTTTTGATGTTACACGGTTCCGTTCAAAAATAAACGGGACTTCGTGATGGACAATCGAAACCGTCGTAATGATTGTTACCACAATTATTACAAAAATATGTCGAATATTGTTGAAGTGGGTTGGAGAAATTCGGAGAGTTGTCGAAAAAATTCGGAATCGGATTACAATTAGGACAAACTCCATCGTTAAGGTAAAAACCGCAACACGTCAACAGTCGAAACACAGAGCATTGTGGGAATTCGTTTGTCCTTCCACAATTATAACACGGATAAAACCCAAATGTCGACATTAAGAATTAAACAATTAGAGGATAAGAAGAAAGAATTAAACGGTTTTAGGATTACGGAGATTATTTTTGGGGTTTTATATTTATTTTAAAGAAAATTTAATTTTTTTTTGTTCGTAAAAAAACGAGATAAGACAACTTAAACCTAATAATCAACAAGCTTCACGGTAGCTCTTTAAAAGAATTAACTTTTAAAGGTGAGCCGTACGTCGCAAGTGACACAAAAGGCAAGTTTTTAAATCTTTGATTCGAGTTGGGAACTTATTATGATAATACCTCAATTGAAGGTATTAAATGGCCGGTGCGCATTTACCAACTTCGTTATATATATATATATATATATATATATATATATATATATATTATAATATATATATATATATATATATATAATATATATTTTGTTTTTAAATTTATATAATAGAAAATAAAATGAATAAAAATATTTTTGAGATTTTTTAAATTTTTATACGAACGAAAATAAACTTCCAAAGAAAGGATCTTCAAGGCTCGATTACGAACATTCCCTTAAAAATCGTTACACCTTCACCGCAGTGGCGCCAAAAATTGATACCGTCCAAATTAAACACACACATATACTATATAATAATATATAAATAATAAATACGTAATAATAAGGAGGATAATCAATAATAGTATAGTAAGTATTTTCCGTCGGGTTCTAGAAAATCGCTTTTAACCAAAGCAATTATCAAAAACCTCCCGGGTCGTTTCCTCGGCGAGAAGTGAATGGAAATTTGCGTTCAAGTTGTAAATCGAGCTTGATTATCATTTAAGTTTTTGGGTTTGGTTTTCTAAATCTACTGAAAGGGAAAGCATAAAAAAAAGGAAGCTAAACTTTTGGTTTTAAACTATTTTTAAACTAATATTAATTTTAAGATAAAAAAAACTACAATATTACACTAAAATTGATCTAAAAGATATAAATGACGAAAATATTGCTCAGGACTGAATGTTCAGTAAGTACGGGTTTAAGGTTTAACGAATTAAAATCCTTCGAAAACAAATTTCAAGAAATTAAATGACAAGTAAAGTAAAATGTTTTTCAAAATAATTGACAAGTAAAGTAAAGTGCTTTTTAAAATAAATGACAAGTATTTAAATTTGCAATTAAATTTAAATGACGTATGTAAAATTGGAAAATTCTAAAATGACTATAATTTTTTAAACCTTATAAAACAAGCACTTAAATTCAAAATCATCTAATTCTAATCACTAGTTAGCAAGCACTAATGAACTACTCACTAATCATAACAAATAAACTAGCAGCAATCATAAGATCAAACATAAACATTTAACTAATAATTCTAAACTACTAGTATTAAAAAGGGAAAAAGGGTAACCGAATGAAGAACCGCAATGATATAAAACCACCCGATCTTACAAACTTAATAAACAAATAAGTTTATCACTTTAAAGCTTCTACTTCACTAATTAGCGAATAAAGGTTCAACTTTATCTACTAATAACTTTCATAAAAACTTCAAAAAGATCAAAACTTATCTATTTATCAACCTTAAAGACCACTTAAGCTCCCGCCTTAATGTAGAGAGGATGGAATAAGAAAATAAGACATAGAAAGTTAAGAACAAAATAAGCTAATAAAAAGATAAAACTTTAGATCTAAAATCCACCCAAACTAAGGTGTTCAATCAAGTGAACACCGGGATCGGTATATTTTACGGATTTTAGATCTAAGAAAAATAAGCAAGAATTAAAAACTAAATAGGTAAAAACAAAACTAGATTAATCAAATAAGCTACTTTTAAACTATTTAATAAACTATATCTAAAAGTAAATAAGCCATTTGAAAACTTTAACTATTAAAAGACTTTTAATATAACTAAACTAAATAATAACACTCGAAAATAAGGGTGCTACAAACTAAAAAATAGAGCCGAGTAAGAAGACGTCATGACAGTCCCTTTGTAGGCATCAATCGAGCATAAGCAAGAAATAAGCTAAATAAGAAAAGAAAATGAAATAAGCAAAATCTTATTTGGATAATATGAGCTTAGATCTAAATCAAATAAGCAAGCTAGGAGAAAACTAGAAGCAACAATAAGCCAAAATAAGCTTAAAAAAAGAAAAGAAAAGTAAATATGATTAGAAAAAGACAAAGCCATAAGTCATAAAGCACCTTTAATCTTCAAATCATCTCATTAATAGGAAGCCTAAAAAAATGTATTACAATAAGCTAAAATAAGCATAAAAAGCTTTTACAATATGCTAAATACTAAACTATACTACTCCTAAAACTAACCGTAAACTACTGACTTTTTAATAAACAAAATCTAACACTCAAAATCTCTCTAAAGCTGATGCTCTCTTAATATAGCCCTAGTAGGTTAGGTATATTCGTTCATTTCATCTTCATCCAATTATATTGCTGTATCTAAGGGGTATATAGTCCATGTTTGACGGCCCACCCAACCTCCACTTATTGCCAATGATTGGCCACACGCCTACCTAGGACTGCTGCTACAGTACCCTCGGATGAACACACGGCCAAGTGCCAAACGTGTCGTACTGACTTGTCTGCAACCTCGACTGCTAACATAAAAATCGTACCTACACATCTAACGAACCAATCATAATGAAGCGACACGTGTCACCACCCTGAGTGGTGCCCGTGGCATTTTTACTGTTCACAAACCGACGCCGGTCAACTCCGGACAACCGCCAGACCCAGCCGAACACCGGTCCAACGGTAGTCATCGCGGCAGTCAACGTGGGGTCAACGACAGTCAACGCCGTTGACCACCGTTTTACCAGCCGAACCACCGTTCAACGTGGATGACCGGCCAGTCAAGGCGTGTCAACAGTTGGACCGGTCGTGAGGGGCTGGATCGGCCAAGAAATTGGGCCGGTCAAATTCGGGTCATTGGCCGTCAAGTTCGGTATGGGTCCAGTCGTGGGTCGGGTCGGGTCGTGAGGGGGATAAACCCCTCCACAGAATCAAACTCGGGACCTTTCTTTCAAGAGCCTAATGCTCTAACCGGTAGGCTAGAGCATAGTTCTAATTATAATGTGCAAAAATTAATATAAGACCCTTAAATTTCTTGGACCAGGTTTATTAAAGATAAAAGGTTCAAACAGGGACAAAAAAGGTTCAAATACAAAAGGTTCACATATGAAAGGCCGGTACCGTTGGACTCGTAATTTCGTGCTCTTTCCAATGGGTGTCATCGAGGAATAATTGACGACTCGATTGGACCTCGATAAATGTGAAAACGACGTCGAAAGTTACCCGAAAATACCGATTTGTTACTTCGTTTTTCAATCCTTTTTACATGTAAGACTTAAAAACAAAAAACCAAACATATTTGCAACATAAAATCTATATTTTTAGTTTTTTTTAGTCCTTTTAAAGTGTTCGGTAACAAGAATATGTATATTTTAGCCAATATCAGCGTACTACACCTTTCCAAGGTGACACTTTGAGCAAGACATAATCACCTACACTAAACTCTAGAGGCTTCCTCCTCTTATCAGCATAACTTTTCTGGCGATCACGCGCAGCCTTAAGTCTATCCTTAATCTGCGAGATCTTCTCAGTAGTCTCTTGCACTAACTCAGGTCCTATCAACTGACCTTCTCCAACCTCAGCCCACATAATTGGTGAACGACACTTTCTACCATACAATGCCTCAAACGGAGCACATCTCACACTAGAATGATAACTATTGTTATACGAAAACTCAACCAACGGAAGATGAATATCCCAACTTCCTCCGAAGTCCAGGATGCACGCTCTAAGCATGTCTCCAAATCCTAAATAGTACTCTCACTCTGACCAATACGGTCTAAAGGGTGATAGCCGTACTCATGTCTAAACGATTCCCAATGCCTCTTGCAATATGACTATGCCAAACCTTAATGTAAATGACTATCACATCAATATAATCAGATCAGTCACACAAAAACCATGTCTAGCAACTATCTTATGTAAATACAATCAAGCCCCTTTACATCTTATAATCCTCACGCATAGGTAGAAAATGAGCAGACTTAGTCAACCGGTCCACAATGACCCAGATTGTGTCATGCCCACTACTAGTCCTAGGCAACTTAGTCACAAAATCCATAACTATTCCTTCCTATTTCCATACGGGAATCTCAAGTTGCTGGAGCAATCCAGATGGCCTTTGATGCTTAGCCTTAACCTTCAAACAAGTCCAAAACACATACCTAACATACTCAGCTATGGCCTTTTTCATTCCAGCCCCCAATACCAATCTCCAAATCATATACATCTTATCATCCTCCTGGTATACAAAGTACTTTGACTTATGGGCTTCATCCATTATCAGGGGTCTTACCTCACCCTTCAAAGGCACCCATATTTGATCTAGGTAGTACAAAGTCCCATCACTTCTCTGTTCTATCATCTCATCCAAACCTTTCTGTAATCCTACAAACTCATCCACAACCTGCACTCGAGACCATCAGTAACTATCCTTGATACTCGACTGAAAGTCATATTCATAGCTCTAACTCTCTTAGGCTTTACTCTTTTCCTACTTAGGGCATCAGCCACCACATTCGCCTTACCAGGATGGTAGCGAATTTCACAGTCATAATCACTAAACAACTCTATCCAGCGACGCTGTCGCATATTCAACTCTTTCTGACTAAAGATATGCTGAAGACTCTTATGATCTGTATAGATGACACTCTTTGTCCCATACAAATAATGTCTCCAGATCTTAAGTGCAAACACAACCGCACCCAACTCCAAATCATGGGTCGTATAATTCTTCTCATGGAAGTTTTAACTATATGCCTAGATCGCATAGCTATCACCTTACCTCTTTGCATCAACACACAACCTAGTCCTATCCCGGATGCATCATAATATACCACAAATCTTCTTCTTCGTCAATCGGGAGAGCTAAACATAGCCCATTACCCAACTATCCTTTAAGGGTTTGAAATGCCGATTCCTTTCCTCCACCCAATCGAAAGTCTTACCACTTCTGAGTCAAGATAGTAAAAGACTTAGCTATCTTAGAAAAGTTCTCAATGAACCTATGGTAATATCCAGCCAATCCTAAGAACGAACGAACCACAGTCTGAGTTCTAAGGGCTTTCCAATTCTTAACAACTTCAATCTTACTATGATCTACATGAATCCCATTACCATTTATCATATGCCCATGAAACTATTCTTCTCTTAGCAAGAATTCACACTTAGAAAACTTAGCATACAGTTTCTCCTTCTTGAGCAGTCCCAAGACTAACCTTAAGTGCTTTACATGCCCCTCTTGAGTCTTAGAGTAGATTAAGATATCATCTATAAACACTATCACAAACTTATCAAGATAAGACCTATAAACTCTATTCATCAAATCTATAAATACCTCTGGTGCGTTAGTCAGACCAAAGGGCATTACTGTGAACTCAAAATGTCCATAACGAGTTCTAAACGCAGTCTTTGGAATGTCATCCTCATGCACTCTCAGCTGATGGTATCCAGACCTAAGATCCATATTTGAAAAAAACTACGACCCTTGCAGTTGATCAAATAGATCATCAATTCTAGGAAGTGGATAACGATTCTTAACAGTCAACTTGTTCAATTCTCTATAGTCAATACACATTCTAAAAGAACCATCCTTTTTCTTAACGAACAATACCGGCGCTCCCCAAGGCGACGAACTTGATTGAATGAAACCTTTGTCTTTGAGTTCCTTGAGTTGTCCTGACAACTCCTCCAATTCAGAAGGTGCCAAACGATAGGGAGACTTTGCTACCGGCGTTGCTCCAGGGATTAACTCAATTCGAAATTCAATTTCCCGAATAGACGTTAATCCAAAAGGTCATCAGAATACCTCAGGAAAAATTACTAACACAACAATCTCTTCTTGTTTCTTATCACCAGCCTTATCACCCATCAAAAATCTCGCTTTCTCTTTCGGTTTCTCTCATAATACTCTAAGCACCTTGCCACCGGGTAGCGGTATCCTCACTACCTTCTCATGACAAATTATTTTCAGCCTTATGATTGTACAACCATTCAAATCTCTTCCATTCAATCATCAAATGTCAATCCAACTCTCGACTTTCCAATTCACTCTTCGTTGGGGATAAACGACCCGGGAATATCATATACTACTTCCGGTTTCATTGAGTTTCTTGATAATTATCCTTATTATATATTTATATTTATTTATATATTTATATATTTATAAAGGGTTAATAAATTAGTAATCAACGAACGAAGATGTGTTCGGATTGTATATGTCTATTCCGTCGTTACGGCCGTGTATGTACGATACAGCTTCCTTGTTGGTGTGGTACTTATGGTGAAAGACTGTTGAATGATCAACCCTAAGCCTTCTTAACCCAATTTATCTTTTGAACTTGTTCTTCCTTAGCTTTAGCGGTGGAGATGTGTATCCTTGCCAAGCCTATGATACGAAGCTAATCACGACTGAGCAATTGAGCGTACTACTTAAATGTTGCACCCTAGATTAGTTGAGTGATCTGAGTGTTTTAATTTCCATATTTCGTGAGGAGCTCGGTTATGTATAGGTGATTAGGACAAAACGATGCTTAAACAGAAAAACCTCAACTTCAGTTGAGACACATTTTCATAAACTAGAACTTTTTCTAAAAGTCTACTTGAGGACAAGTAGGATTCAAGTGGGGGGATATTTGATGACATCAAATAACGTCACTTTATTGTATCATTTATCCCATCTGTTTTGCCCACTTTTATTTAATTATTGCATTATTTGGTACTTAATTGCTTTAAAGTTGATAAATGCAGTAATTCAGGAGTGTTTTGTGAAGACAAGCTAAAAGGCGCATAATTTAGAGCCAAAACAAAGATATTTGAAGATTGCTGAAATTTCACCAATACGCTGTATCCAACTAAAGAGATACGGCGTATCTTCGCCAAGACTTCACAAGAAAACGCGTTTGACCAATTCCTAATACGGCGTATCTATGTTGTCTGCATACGCCGTATCCATAAAGATAACTATTCGAAGATACAGTAAATCAAGTAAATTGGGAATGATATCACTGATTGATTTGAACGTAGTGCGTACTCTAAGGAATCCAGCCCAATACGTCGTATCGACCTTGCCAGATACGGCGTATCAAGTCTTTTTCAGACACTATAAATAAAAGACTCAAAAATGAGTTCTCGGTGTGTAATATCATATTCCTTATACCATACTCATTAAATATGAATTTTAAAAGAGAAGACCAG
>BQNB010018082.1:0-68863 GCA_026074375.1 Tanacetum coccineum | reverse complement strand
GTCGTGAAGCTTCTTCGTCCTCTCCTTATATATCAAAGAATTCTCGTATGCTTGATCACGAAGCTTATTAAGTTCATTCAGCTGAAGCTTCCGGTGATCACCCGCGGTTTTAAGATCAAAGTTAGCATGTTTTAAAGCCCAATATGCTATATGCTCTAACTCGATTGGTAAATGGCAAGACTTTCCATAAACAAGCTTGTAAGGCGTACAGCCAATTGGTCTCTTGAAAGCAGTACGAAATGCCCACAAAGCATCGTCTAATTTGTCTGACCATGAGGCACGGTTTTCTCCAAGCGTCCTTTCTAAAATACGTTTCAAACCGCGATTGAACACCTCCACTTGACCGCTCGTTTGAGGGTGATAAGCGGTAGCTAGACGATGAGTGACCTCATACTTAAACATTACTTTAGCAAATTTGCCATTACAGAAATGGGTCCCACGATCGCTTATAATAGCTCTTAGTGTTCCAAATCAGGCAAAAAGAGATTTCAAAAACTTAACTACAACTCTAGCATCATTTGTGGGGAGCGCCTTGGCTTCTACCCATTTTGAAAGATAATCAACAGCTACGAGGATGTATTTATTTCCTCTAGATGACGGAAATGGTCCCATAAAGTCTATGCCCCAGACATCAAAGATTTCACAAACTTGGATAGCGTTTTGTGGCATCTCATCACGTTGTGAAATTTTTCCCTGACGCTGGCATGAGTCACAGTTTTTGACTAACTCATGGGCATCTTTGTAGATTGTGGGCCAATAAAATCCGGAGTCAAAAACCGGTGTAGTTAGCACCGTAATGTCCCCCGGTGGGTCCACTATGGCAAGCTGTGAGGATGTCAGCAGCTTCTTGGCCTGAAACACATCGCCGGATCACTTGATCCGCATAGGTTTTAAATAGAAAAGGGTCGTCCCAAAAATAGTGTTTGACATCTTTGAAAAAATTGTTTTTCTGCTGAGTTGACATTCCTTTGACAATGAAATTCCCCGCGTGGTAATTTGCATAATCGGCAAACCACGGGGTACTTGGGTTACCACGAGAAGTCACCATATTAAGTATTCCGAAAATGTTTCATTATGTCTTTGTTTTCTAACCACATCCTTAATGAGTATTCTCAGTCTAGATAAATGAACTGCCGCAAGGTTCTCACTTATTATCTTTTATTAATCACGGAGGTGATATCAAATTCTTGTAGGAGAAGAACCCACCGGAGCAACCTCGGCTTAGCGTCTTGTTTGTTCATAAGGTACTTTAAAGCCAAGTGATCCAATACACTATGCTTTTGGATAAGACAAGATATGGCCGAAATTTTTCAAAAGCATACACAACGGCAAGCATTTCCTTTTCCGTGGTAGTGTAATGAATTTGAGCTTAGTTATTGTCTTACTAGCATAATGTATAGGCTAAAAATGCTTCATCTTTCGTTGTCCTAAAACCGCACCAATCGCGAAATCACTTGCATCACACATGAGTTCGAAAGGTAGGTTCCAATCTGGGACAACTAAGATTGAGCTTTCGGACGCTTCTTATTTAAGAGTCCTGAAAACGCATCAATACAATCATTAGAAAACACAAACGGTGTTTTCCTTCTCAAGAAGTGAGTCCATTGGGTCTAGCAATACTTAGGAAAAGCTTGGAAAAATCGTCGACAAAAAAACCTGCATGACCTAAGAAACTCCTAACACCTTTAACGGTAGTCGGGTGAGGGAGCTTATCAATAACATCGACTTTAGCACGATCGACCTCAATTCTTGACTTTGAAATTTTATGCCCTAACACAATTTCTCTCGTACCATAAAGTGTCACTTCTCCCAATTAAGAACTAATTCGTGTCTTCACACCTTTTGCATCTTTTCAATTGGAGAGGCATGAAATCAAAACTATCCTAAAAAACCGAGAAATCATCCATAAACACTTCCATAGTCTTTTCGATCATATCATGGAATATGGCTATCATACACCGTTGAAAAGTACCAGGAGCATTACACAAGCCAAATGGCATGTGACGGTAAGCGAAAGTTCCATACGGGCATGTGAAAGTAGTTTTCCCCTGGTCCTGGGGATCTATTGGTATTTGGAAATACCCTGAAAATCCATCTAGAAAACAATAAAACTCATTTCCTACTAATCTTTCAATCATTTGATCCATTAACGGCAATGGAAAATGATCTTTTCGAGTCGCTTCATTTAACTTTCTATAGTCGATACAAACTCTCCATCCGGTAACTAAACGTGTCGGAATTAATTCATTCTCTTCATTAGCAATAACGGTTATTCCTCCTTTCTTGGGAACACAATGCACTGGACTAACCCACGGGCTGTCGGAGATCGGGTAAATCATTTCGGCATCAAGAAGTTTTAGGACCTCCTTTTTGATTACTTCGTGAATTTTTGGGTTAACTCGTCTTTGACTTTGAACCGTGGGTTTGTAATCATCTCAAATCAAGAATAGTTGTGTATACAAAAACGAGGGTCGATACCCTTGATGTCGGTGATTTTCCAAGCAATGGCCCTTTTATGAGATTTGAGCACCTTTAAGAGAGCATATTTTTCATCATTTTTTAAACATTTTGCAATAATTACTGGTAACTCGTCGTTTTCTTCCAAGAAAGCATATTCTAAGTGAGACGGTAAATCTTTTAACTTTAATTCAAGAGGCTCTTCAATTGAAGATTTTGCCTCAGTCACTTCACTTTGTTTAAGGTCCATCGGAGGAAGTTGAAAAGGGTCATTATTTAACAATTTTTCGATCAAACAAATATCTTCCTCCCATCGCATCGCATTATCAACCTTCCCGGTGAAATCGAACCGACCTTAAGAATAAGCTTTTTTAAATTCTTCGCAAAATGAATTCGAAAGTAAACGGCTCAGACGTCGGGGTGGGATTGCCACCCAAAGAATTAGGAAATCCTAGAAATTCCGGAGCATATTCTTCACAAACTGCATCAATGATGTCAATTCGGTTTACCGACTTGTCATTTGTAGATGAGTATCTCGTGGTTTGATCTAGATTAAAAGTGACGGCTTCGTTATCAACCCGAAGGGTTATTTCTTCTCCATAAACATCAATTAAAGCACGACCGGTCCTCAAAAAGGATCTCCCAAGTATGAGAGGTACTCGAGGATCGGCTTTGAAATCGACAACAACAAAGTCGGTAGGAAAATGAAATTTCCCAACTTTGACAAAAACGGACTCGCGAGTCTTAGGATAAATTAATTAATCGTCTGTTAACTCTAAAGTCATCCGGAGGTTGGGGGGGGTGGGTAAGAGTTCCGGCAGAGAAAGCTTTTTCCAAATAGAAAGAGGCATAAGATTTATGCTTGCGCCAAGATCGGCCAAGGCGTGACATACATCCATTCCGGCAGAGAAAGCTTTTTCCAAATAGAAAGAGGCATAAGATTTATGCTTGCGCCAAGATCGGCCAAGGCGTGACATACATCCATTCCTGGGAAATTACATGGAATAAGAAACTTGCCGGGATCTCCAAGCTTTTCGGGAAGCTTTTTGAGGAGCATTGCCGAGCAATTCTCGTTCAACGGTATCTTAGCTAACTCAAGTAACTTTTCCTTATTCATGAGCAAACTCTTAATCGTAGGAGCAAATCTTGGCATCAAAAGTAAAGCATCCGCGAAACTAATGTCGAAGCGCAAATCTTGAAAGATTTGGAAGATCTTCTCCATTTGATTCGAAGTGCTTTGTCACAGAACTTTTGATCTCATCACGTCGTGAAGGATATATAGAATATTTTGGCTTAGGTAAACTTTTATTTTTTTTTTTTTTTTTGGAATATCGATTCCGAATGGAGTGGTTTTAGCAAAGTCGTCGAACATCCGGTTCCGGAGATGGAAATGGGATAACCGAGTGAAGAGATTTTGAGCGGTACTTCCTTGAAAATTAGATTGTTCCTTATTCGTTGTCTCTTCGGTTTCTCGTTTCACTACCTTTTTAGGAGAAGGATTAGTAGGAATCAAGGGTCCCTCGTAAGCAACACCACTTCGAGTATGATTCACTACAGCTTCATTCTCACCCTTCAGGTTTTGGAATGGTAATTACTCGAAGAGTACCCAAAGTTGCGGCTTGGTTTGAAACAAACCCACAACATCATGTTTGCAAATTATTTTGAATAAGTGGTTTTTGTTGATTCACATGACGGCTTGTTGAGATTTTATCGTGTTTTAGAATTTCACTTCTTAAGGTCTCCTTTTAACCAATTGGATTTAATTTTTGCATGTTCCATACATCTGATCATTATTCCTCTTGTACCTTGAAAATCATTTGAATTCTCCTTGTTGAACTTGATTATTAGGCACTTGAAAAATGTTGTTTTTGGATATCACAGTCCCTGGTTTTTGAAAATTTGAGACATGATTATTATGAGCTTGAAAACCTTGATTCTCCATGAACATTATTTTCTCCGAAAATTATTCCCTTGAACTTGATTCTTGATAAACCAAATTTTGACCATTGTATTCACCTGAGCAAAACCTGGTGATGCCATTTTGATACTAACACGGTTGAGGGTTAACTTAGATTTGTAAGTACCCATAGTCCGCACAAACACAGCCATGATATTAATCGGTACCGACAATTATACCAAGAATGGCCACCACCACAAGTAACGCAAGTTTCCTCAACCACCTTAACCGGAGCGGGAGTGACAACTTTTTTAGAAACAATCTCGACTAAGGTCGAAAGTTGATCCGCAAGCTTATCTATTCTCTCATCCATTTTACTAGAAGTAGCATTCATCCTGGAAGCATTTGATCTATTTCATGAATAACGAACTTTTGATTTATTCTCAATTATGTTTAAAGCCTCTCTAGTCGTCTTACTCAAAAGATTTCCACCCGCCGCGACATTTAAGGAGTCTTGTTCATTCTAGTTTAACCCGTTATAAAAGGTATCAACTTGAGTTAACTCAGTAAATCCACGATGGGGACAAGCTCTAAGAAACTTCTTAAATCGTTCCCACGCTTCACTAAAAGTTTCCTCAAATTTTTGTGTAAATCTAGAAATTTCATTCTTTAAGTGAGTGGTTTTTGAAGGAGGGAAAAATTGGTTCACAAATTTGGTAACGAGATCCTCCCAAGTCAAGATTGAATTTGGTGGTTCTTTCTTGTACCAAGTTTTAGCGGCTCCATCGAGCGAATATGGAAACATCATAAGCTTAATCACATCGTTAGGCACATTCCTAAATCGTAAAATCGAGGTAATCCTTTTGAAACTATTGATATGAGCATGAGGGTTTTCACTCTCACGACCGTAAAACGGGTTAGCTTGTACTAATTGAAGCAATTTCGTCTTAATCTCAAAATGATCCGCATTGATTTCTGGTAAAACAATAGCTTCTCCGTACCCTTCCGTGGGTGCCCGGAGTAGCTCTTCCATGGTACGTTCTGCCATTGGTGCAACAATAGTTCGAATCTCGGGTTCGACTATGTTAGAAACTTGTTTTCTCCGATGTCTTGGAATTGTGACGTTTGAATTATTAGGATAATTGGAACGTCTAGTGCGCATGCACTATTTAAATAAAATAAAAATATTTTTGGTTTTTCTAAAGTTTATTCACAATCTACTTTTAACGGACAACGAGATAGACAACTTGAACCAAATAATCAAACTTACTTCACGGTAGCTCTTAAAAATTTTACTTTTTAAGGTGAGCCGTATTTCGTAAGTGACACAAATGGTAAGTTTTTAAATCTTTTATTCGAGTTGGGAACTTATTATGGATAATACCTCAATTGAAGGTATTATTTGTTGGTGTTCTTTTACCAACTTTGTAACTTTTAAATATTTACTAATTAACGAGAAAAATTGAAAAATCTGGAAAAACAAATATTTTTGTCTTTTTGTGTTTAAACTTTTACTTATACTAAAAAGAAAAGAAAAATATTTTTTACTTTTTATATTTTATATATATATTTTTTTTCTTAAAAGCGTAACTTTCGAAGACGAAAGGTTCTCCAAATCACGATCAACAAACTTCAAACGAAAGAATCTTAATCACAAATCCCCGGCAGCGGCGCCAAAAATTTGATTGCAGTTAAATCTTATACACGTAATTATAAAATATAATATAATATGAAATTCCCAAACTACCCTTGAGGACAAAGGTAGTTAGAAAAATCACACGATAATATATATAATAATACGTATATAAACCGGGAAGTATGATTCCCGGGTCGTTTCCCCAACGATTTATGAAATTGAAACCACGTTCTTGTTTGGACAATGATTTGAATGGTAACGAAGATTGATTTGATTATCTATTTCTACAAGAAAAATAAAGCAAATAACACCAAACACAATTAAATCAACTAAATTTTTACTAAAAATGCAAACGGGAAATCCTAAAAACGCGTCTAAATTAGCAACTAAGGCAAAATTAATCCTAAAAATTAATTTTTTGAATGTAAATCTTAAAAATGGCAAAAGAAAATTTTCTAAAGAGGAATTATATTTTTTGGCTTTTTAATAATATTTTATGAATTAAAAACGAATTTAATCTATTTAAAATCCTAGAAAATAGCAAATTAATACCTAAAAATTCTAAAAAATGATTTTCTAACTTAGAAAAGTCTAAAATATTATAAAACTCAGAAAACTATTTTTAACTACTTTTAATAATAAAATCCTATTTTATAAAACTAATTTAAAAAATGAAAAATAAAAATTAAGATCTAAAAAGAGTAAAAATGAGTTTAATGAATGTAAACCTAAAAGTAATTATTCTAAAACTAAAAACTATTTTTTTATATTTTTCTAAAAATTTTTATATTTTTTTGGCTTTTTTAATTTTTTAACTTTCGAAAATTAGTTAAAAATAACAAATGATTATGAAAAATTCTAAAAACAAAGGAAAAATGCTAAGAGCTATAAGTATCCTAAGAAAAATAAGCTGGCTAGCCCAGCTTATCAAATAAGCTCTAAAAAAACACTAATAAGCCACGAAGTGGCTTGGACTTATAAGGCCAAAAAAGTGGTCAAGTATTAAGTGGAAGAAAGAGCTCACGGATGAGCTATTGAAGCACAATGGTAAGAGTAAGGGTTTGTGTGCAGGAGGTCGTGGGTTCAAGTCCCACTCTTGACCTTTTTGCAATTTTTTTTATTTTTGAAAACTTATAAAAAAAAGTAATAGAGGACACTTTTTTGAACTACTTTAATAAAATAACCATAAGCTCAAACTCAATTTTAAACACAAAATCAGCTTTTGAAACAAGCTGTTACAGAAAGTGGGCTTATGAAAGCCAAAAAGCTGTTTTTCATTCAAACACTAGCATAGACTTCAATTAAGCTTCATTTTCAAATCCAAAAGCTGTTTCTGAAAGCTTATAATATCTAGTAACTAAGTTTAATAAGCTAACTAATCTAATAACACTTTAAGTCTACTGAATTTAAGGATCTAAGCTGCAAACTCAGGAAATAACACTTTTAGCTCAAAAACTAATTAAGTTATAATCTTCAATAAGCAATAACAGAAGCTTATCTTTTGAAAACTTATCACTCTACTATTAAGCTAAAAATCCAAATCATAAAAACAAATCCTTCAAGTTTGAAATTTAAGAATGAGAGATCAAAATCCTTAACTAGCTTACTATTTTTGGATTATTTTTATGAATACTTTATGAACATTGAGAAACTAATTTAAACCCAAGATAACAAGCTAGAAATTGAAAAGACCAGTTTTAAAACAAACTTAACTAACATGTAAACCTCTAACCTACTTAATTTTAAGGATTAAAAACTACTTTATGCTAACTTAATTTGAACTCAGTAGACCCCCCCTTTTTTGGGGCAGTTTTGAAACTGCACTACTCTATATCTAATTGCACAATCATAATAGGGCTATACCAATTGGCATGTTGACCTTAAAGGGTCAAACCTAGCTTATACACCCAAAATGAGTGTGTACAACACATCAAATAAACAATAATCCAAGCTTGAGAAAGCTTGGAATCAAAAAATATCTTACTAAGCTTAAAAAGAAAATTTCCCCTGATGCACAGTACTTAAAAAATTATGCTTTAACTGCTAAATTTTTTAAAGTCAATCTAGAAACTAACTTCATTACTGTTTTAAGTGATTATGAAACTGATTTAAGCCAATTAGCAAAACAAATTTGACTTTTAGAGGTCCAAATATCACATCCAAACACTCCTTATAGAATTTTCCAAAATCCATTTAATGCTTATAAATACGGAAACCTATTGAAGCAAAGGTTGAATACAGATAATAAACTAACTATAATAATCACTCTTAATAAAAGCTATAACAACCAAAAAAATAAGCCAGAATCTAACAGCTACTTATTATGCTAATATTTTTTTTTTTTAATGATTTTTAAGACAAAACATGAAAATCTAAGATCTACACTACTAAACTCAAAAACAGATAATCAAACATATTCAATAAGCATGATAAGATGACAATAAGCACAAATAAGCAAGATTATAAGCAAAATAAGCAAATTATAAACTAGAAAATTAAGGCAGAAATAGAAATAGGAACTTACCAAAGCCTTAGCTAAACAAAGGCAATAAAAGGTTCAAATGAGCTGTCTACAAGCTCTAGCTTATCAATGATAAGCTAGTAAAGGTCCCATAAGTTCTTCCATTGTAAGCTTATCATCCAAAAGCTCAAAATCATTTAGCAAAGGTAATTAGCTGATTTTATTTGTTTAAGTAGATTAGATGATTTATTTTAGCTCAATTTAAGCTTAGAGACTCAAAGAGCTTGTATGAGCTTATAAGGACCTGTGTAACATTAGATAAGAACATTTGAGAGTAATAAAAGCTTTTAAGGTAAAATAGTTTATATAAAAACTAAGGATGCTTTCATTAATAATAAAACTGATTACAATAAGTTGAAATTGAGAGTACAATAAGCTGGAAAAGTAAAATTACATAAGCTAATTTTAAAAACTAAATATACATTTAAGATAGAAATTATAGGAAAAAAGAAGAGAACATCTTGTGTGTGAGTGTGAGGGGCTTTTTATAGCCTGCAAATGAAACTTCTAGGTCATAGCCACGCTCCTCAATCCCTTTGATCTTGTCCCTTGAATCTTCTTTCATCATTGGATCCTTGATTTGAGCCGTTGGATTGAATGAGTGATCACACAGATTGCCAATGTGGCATTCCGTGTGTCAGACTCATTGTGCTTCTTTTACGAGTGATTTAGCACAAAATCCTAATGATTTGTGTGCTTCTTGTCAGTCCATGTGTCACTCCTTATGGGCTTTAACCAATCATATGCTTGTGTGACGTATAACTCTGGGAGCTTGGTGACGTTTTGCTTTGCCATATTACTGCTTGGTACTTGAATTATGCTGCCACATCACCAATTTGATTTTACCCTTTGATTGTGACGTGAGGTTAAACGAAGAAGATGGTGAACAGTAACAACAACATTTCGTGCGTTTTTACTTTTTATAAAAGGGAGCGTTTGATTTTTTTTCTTTCTTTGACCCGGGGTTATACTCGTTGACTTAAGCCGGGTATAAGGGTTTTGGGCTTGGGTAAAGTTAACAGGTATAAGGATTTGGGTTTTATAAGTAGGTAACGACCGTTATCTCTTTATAAAAAGAGATAACGGTTGTTAGGGCTTTTAGGGACTATTTATGAATTTGATTTAACATTAAGGGCATTTTGAGGGTTTTTGTCTTCTTGTAGTTGACCAATGTTGACCAATGGTTGACTTTGAAAGCATTCTCCCGGCTTTTGTACACTCTATCTGTTCCCATGTTCGTGTTTGTCTAGGTTTGACCGTTTTCTTGTGATTTTTGCTATATCCGTACCTACACAATCACAAAGACAAAACAAGCAATATACAAGCATTTTAAGCATAATTTTGTCTTTTAAGGGCCATTTTTGATATAAAACGGATATGTGTTTTCACACATATCAAGGATGGATTCTAAAAGTAGTTTAGCAAAATGCAAGAAGTTTAGCTGGGTCAAAGAAAGAATAGTCAACTGCACAGAAAATCAGGTAGTCACAGTAAATATTTTGTGACTTCTGATGTCGGTCCCATAATTATATGGCGGTCTCAGATATATTAGGGGGCCACCCCTTATTTATGAGGGCCGTTCTCTGGAGACAGGAAAATTTTCTAGATTTTCCTGATTTTCTGTAAGCCCTATACAGAAAGAGTTTCCTAAATTTTTCTTTTTCAGTCAATCCTATTTCATCATGAATCATCTAGTAGATAATAATCATATTCACAAAACCAACTATCCCAAGTTCTAATAAAGAAGCACATGTTGACAAATTAACTATGAGATGAGCATGCATAATATAATATAAGTAACCATAGTTTTTCTTAAGTTGCATGCAAACAAGTGTTTAGGATGATAAAATCGAAAGATCATCCAAGGCAAGTTATGTTGCCCGTACTACGTACCAAGTTACCACTACACAATATAAGTTTAAGTACTTAAGCTTTATACAGTAGTAAATAATATAATTAATAATGTCACAAAGCAAATTTCCATATTGTTCACTTCTTCATATTTCTCAACAAGTTTTTAAGGCCTTTCCCGATTAATCTTAATCCACCACGGTGCTCATCTTGAATTTGAACTTGACGGTTGATGATTTTAGTTTATCGGGTGTAAAAAGGTTCCAAGTGAGGGTCAATGTTAGGTGGGTTTTGAAAAACTTGAGGAACTTCATTTGTTAATGAATTGACATAACGAATAGGGGAAGGAGTGCTTGCACGCGAGGTCCCTTTGCCATTTACATCATCATCATTAAGATGAGAGGAGGATGGTTGGTCAAAGGCGGAAGAATAAGTGGAGTGACGACATCTTCTCATGCCACAATCCTTTCTAGTCTTTCGCTCTTGTTGAGCGGCAAGAGGATTCATGACATAATCGTACAAGACATAAGACTCATTGTACAAGTCATACGGATTAATAACATACCATAGGGTAAAATTAACCGCTTTTGTTTAGTGACCCACTCCATTCGTTTTGCCATATAATATGCAAGGTTGAAAGCATGTAACAAATACACGCGGGAACATGGTCCCGATTACCCCCCAAACAGAAAATGTTTTCCTGGATAATTTCTTCCAAAGGCTTCAAGGTTGGCACAAATTCACGAGTGAGAATTTGATATTTATGAACATCAATTTCTTCCTCATGACGGATGTGACGGACTTGACCTTCTCGATCAATTAGAATAGACGAAATGATTTCATCAGGAGAAGGAGGGTTGGTTTGATGTGGACCATCCGTAGGGACACCATATGCCAACTCGTCAAGTGACCACTTGTCAGTAAAGACGCAAGCACCCTCGCAAGGTATGTCAAGAATTTGAGCAAATTCTTTAAGAGAGTAAGAAAAGAATTGATTTTGAATCACAAATTCGATGAACATTTGACCTTCGTCGGAATAGTTTAATTGATATTGACTATAAAACTCAAGTATGAAACGAGGACAAATTTGGTCATTAATTTCAAGGAGACACTCAAACTCAACAAAGCTGAACAAAGACCGAACATAGTTTAGATCCGCAAAAGTTTTCAAAAACCACTTGACCCTCATGAATGTAGCGACTTTCAAGGTTTCTTAGTTTTTCTTTTATAGGTGTACGGTATTCATGTGATATTATTGGAATGTAGTGTCTTGTATTTTTGTGATCTTTGGATGATTTGCGGGGCATGATTTCCTAAAAAAAATAAAATCACATTTTATTACCTTTTACTTGTAATATGTTATGCGCATTGTTTCTAGTGTGTGCCTAAATGTGACAAATGTAGAGTAACGATTAACTCGACCTAAAATATAAAATCCTAAGAATTAATCCAAACGCTCCTTAGTTTGATTTTGCTCATCCAAACATGTCGTAAAACACATATGAATTATGTATCTCGAGCTTTGTTCATGAGTCATTATGCATGTGTTTGAAAAAGTTTTTAAGTTGTATTAACAATGCATATCAACAATTTTATTATGTTCATAATGTGATTGATTTGAAAATAAAATTGGGGTTTTGGTTCGAAATTAATTTTTCGACAAACTCACTAATGTATGCAAATCCTATGTCAACGGGAAGCATATTAGTTATACATTGTATCCTAGTAGTCCTAATTGTAAAAATTGAAAGAAAAATAGAAAATCTCCAATTTTAATTTTTAGTGTTCATCATGAACCCTAGACTCAAATTGAAAGAAATAAATGAAATGACTTACAATTGACGATCTTTGTGATGTTGTGGATGATTATAGGTGTTGATTAGATCTTCAATTTAAGTTTTAATGGTTGATTTTGAATTTTTGGATTGTTTTGTTCGTTTTCGTCGCTGCAGAGAAGAAAGGGTGTGTTTGGTTTTGTGTTTTGAATTTTTTTTAACTAAGTGTAAAATATGGTGTCTGCTGTTGGCGGTCCCGTATTGTCATATGGTCCCAAATATATTGGGGGCCGCCTGGGATATAGGGGCCATCCTCAGTGAGGCATTTTGGACTTAGTTTTGACGAAAATTTTACAAAGAGGAGTGACGTTTTAATTTGCATTTCGCGAATTAAAAATGATTAAGGTACTTCGGATGAAGTATTTAAGTTGTCACGACACGGAATAGAACACGGGCTAGAATTGAGACAGAAGAAGGAGAAGCGGACTAATATGATTTATGGAATGTGTTCCATCATTCCTAAACCAAGACGTAGATAGTTAACGATTCACGTGTAAGAGGTTTCGTAAGAATGTTGGCGATGTTGTCGATGGACGATACTTTTTCGATTGAGATATGTCCTTTCTGGACATTATCACGAAGAAAGTGGTGACGTATTTCGATGTGTTTAGTACGAGAATGTTGCACCGGGTTTTTGCTAAGGTCAATCGCGCCTTTATTGTCGCACATGATCGGGACGTCGTCGAGTCGAACGTCGTAGTCGATAAGAGCTTGTTTCATCCATAGTGCTTGTTGACATGCCTTTCCGGCGCTTACGTATTCGGCTTCGGTAGTGGATATAGCAAGAGCGGCTTGTTTCTTCGAGAACCAAGATGTCAAACAACATCCCACGAACGTACAAATACCGCTAGTGCTCTTTCGGTCCACATAATCTCCCGCATGATCAGAGTCGGCATATACTACTGTTTCTATGCCGGTCCCCTTAGGATACCATAATCCTAAGTGCGTAGTGCCTTTAATGTATCAAAAGATACGCTTAACCGCTTTAAGGTGAGAGGTTTTGGGATCCTCTTGGAAGCGGGCACTAGGCAGACACTAAATATGATATCGGGCCTACTTGCCGTTAGGTATAATAGACTACCTATCATGCCTCGATACTTGGTACTATCTACCGATTCATACTCTTCGTCTTTCGTGAGTTTGGTATCGTAGGACATGGGGGTTTTCATTGGTTTAGAATCTTTTAAGCCAAATTTCTTAAGCATTTCTTTAATATATTTAGATTGATTAAAGAAATTACCGTCTTCAATTTGTTTTATTTGTAATCCAAGGAAGAAGTTAAGTTCACCCATCATGCTCATCTCGAACTCGTCATGCATGATTTTGGCAAATTCATCACACATGTCTTGACAAGTCAAACCGAATATAATGTCATCGACATATATTTGAACGATGATGAGATTTGAACTTTTTTTCTTAGTAAAAAGAGTGTTATCTACCATTCTAATTTTTTATTCATGTTTAACAAAGAAAGCTTTTAGTCTATCATACCAAGCTTTGGGTGCTTGTTTGAGACCATATAAAGCTTTTTTTAGTTTATAAACATGATCTAGTTTCTCGAAATCAATGAATCCCGGAGGCTGTGCCACGTATACCTCCTCATTGATAAAACTGTTCAGGAATGCACTTTTTACATCCATTTGGAATAGTTTAAAATCTAAAGCACAAGCATAAGATAATAATATCCTAATAGACTCAAGTCTAGCAACTGGGGCATAAGTTTCATCATAATCGATGCTCTCTTGTTGATTATAGCCTTGAGCAACTAACCTAGCCTTATTTCGAGAAACAACACCGTTCTTGTCTAACTTATTTCTAAACACCCTCTTAGTTCCTACGATTGTCATATTCCTAGGTTGTGGAACTAACTCCCAAACGTCGTTAGCTATGAATTGATTTAATTCTTCTTGCATAGCGACTATCCAACTTTCATCTCCTAAGGCTTCATTCATGTTCTTAGGTTCTATAGTTGATATAAAACAAAAGAAGTTACTTTGGTTTTGGGCTTGTGACCTAAGGGTTCTTTGATTAATGTTTCCTATGACGTTTTCTAATGGATGGTTCATAGATTCCTTAATATTGACTATTTCATCAATTTCTAGTGTTTCATCATCGACAACTTTTTCTAGGTTTTTCTTTTCCGTTGCCCTAATTGCTTCTTCTTCATCTAAGTCATCATCCACCAAGGGTGATGTCTTAGAGGGTGGAGGAGTTTCATCGAATGGCACGTTGAGTAATTCTTCGATTTTCCTAGTGTGTTTATTAAGGATGATATAAGCTTTATTATTTTAAGAGTAGCCTAAGACACCTTCGTATGACTTTGGGTTAAACTTGGTAAGGTAGTATTTGGTGTTTAAAATGAAGCACTTGCTTCTAAATACTCTAAAATAATCAAGAGTATGTTTTCTACCTCTTAAGAGTTCATAGGGTGTTTTTCCTAAGATAGTTCTAATTAGGATTCGGTTAAGTATGTATGTTGAAGTATCTACGACGTTACACCAAAACTTTTATGGTAACTACAATGGATCGAACAACTGGAAATGATAACAGAATGCGTAGGTCATTAGAAGGAGTTCCGATAAGCGGATAAATATAAGGTCACTCCCGAATGGTTTGAGAAACAGTACGTCGCGTAACATCATCTTCAAGCAACCTTTATCGTACCGGTGCGACCACTAAAGATTATTCATTCAACATAGTCCTACTCATTTCTTAAAGTGTCCTATTTTTCCTTTCAACCACGCCATTTGATTGAGGAGTGCGTGGAGCAGAGAAGTTATGTGTAATACCATTGGCATTACAAAATTCTCCAAATTGCACCTCGTTATCAAATTCTCTACCGTGGTCGGTTCTTATTGACACTATTGTACATCCTAGTTGGTTTTGAATTTTCTTACTAAATATTTCGAATTGATCGAAGGCTTCGGTTTTGTCCTTAAGGAATCTAGTCCAAGTATACCTAAAGTAGTCATCTACTATGACTAAGGTGTAACGATTTCCTTCGTAACTCCGTATGGTGGAAGGACCGAAGAGATCCATATGGATGAGTTCTAAGCATCTAGTTGTTGAGACTATATTCTTAGCTTTGTGACTAGCGTGAGCTTGTTTTCTAATTTTGCAAGCATCAGAAAAGTGTTGATCAAACTTAAGCTTAGGTAAGTTTCTAACTAAATCCTTAGATGCTAACGATTGAATGAGACGCATATTTGCGTGACCCCCTAATCTCCTATGCCACAATGTGGAATTCTCATCAATCGTTGCTAGACAAATTTGATCCTTTGGCTTATTTTCTAATTTCATCACATATAAGCCTTTCTTCCTAATACCTCTACTTATGACTTTACCGTCCTTAGTAATTTCACTATCATGTTTAGAGAAAGTTACTCTACACTTATTATCACATATTTGTCCTATACTTAGCAAGTTAAATCCTAAGTTATCAACATGTTCTACATTCTATTTTGTGAGAGTCATTAGAAATCGTATCTTTGCCAATGATGTTACCGCGAAGATTACTACCAAAAATGACGTTACCTCCATTGTATGCCTTGTAAGTGGAGAAGAGCTTTCGGTTACCCGTCATGTGTTTAGAGCAGCCGCTATCTTTAATCCATTCGTCGGGTTTCAAGTCGACTCCAAGGCATATCTATTTATATAGTACAATGACTCAAACATTTGGTCCCCAATATCTCATGGGTCCAAAGTTGTTAGTGCTAAACATCCCTTGCATTTGATGTAATTGGTTGGGATGTGGAAATGGAAGACACATTTCCCATGGCATGTAACTTTGACGTGGGAAGTTGTTCCAAGTTACGGGAAAGCCATGAGGTTGGTTTTGTCGACCAATGTTCCTTTTTGGTTGCGGTGTTTTGGTGCGAGGATAATTATTATTGACTCTTCTAGGAGGTGGAGTTTTTGATCTAAAATTTGGTTTTGAAAATCCAACTCCGGGTTTTGACAATGGTTTATAAAATTGTTTAACTTCATTGTCACTAGCAACGGAAACTTTGACATTGTTTATAATTATGTGTTTTGGTCTAGGACCCAAAATAGATTTTTGAAAAGACACAATTTTCTCAGATCCAGGCGTAGCTGGTGGCGGTCCCATAATTGCTTTGGGGGCTGCCTGAACATTTTGGGGGCCGCCCATATTTATGGGACCTCCATCAGAGGATGCCTTTTTCTGAGCTTTCACAAATTTTATTTCCTTAGCTCCACTAGATGATGCCTCAACTGAATTAAACCCTAAACCTAATTTATCACCGGAGGGTTTTTGATTACATAACATTTCATTTAGACAATGTGTACTCTTTTTAAATTTATTTAATCTGATGGATTCCTCCTTGAGTTTTTCATTCTCAATTTTAAGCATATGACATTTTACACATTCGAGATCAACTCCCTTGTTTTTCTCGAGTGTGGAAAATTTATCTTTTAATTCTCTAAGCTCGCTTTCTAGACTATTTCTAGTAGCTTTTAATCTTTTGTTTTTAGTGATTATCTTTAGACTCATTTTGCATAGTTTATCATATTCATTATCTAAATCTAAGTCATCGATTGATGAGTTTTCATCATTAAAGTAAGAGGATTCGGAACATACCTCACTTGGTGCTTGAGCTACGAGACACGTTTCGTCTTTGATCTTCTCATCATCTTCTTCACCGCTATCACTCCAAGAACCTCCGATAAACGCTCTTTGGTTCTTGTCTTTTGGTGGTTTTGGACATTCTCCAATAAGATGATTTGGATCGCCGCATCTAAAGCATTTTCTATCACTTTTAACGTTCTTGTCATCACGGATTCTTTGAAATGTCTTTTTGTCGTTTCGATGTTGTCTCACGAATCTACCTCTTCTTTTAAAGAACTTCTTGAAGTCTCTTACTGTCATGACGTATTCTTCGTCTTCACTTCCAGAAGTCGAACACTCCTCATCACTAGATTCCTTCTTAGCCTTTAAAGCAAGAGATTTCCTTTCAACTTTTGCTTTGACTATTTCGGAATCTTTCTTGATGATTATTTCGTGAACTTTGAGGTTCCCGATAAGTTCATCAAGAGATAGTGACGTTAAGTCTTTCGACTCTTCAATCGCCGTGACCTTTGCTCTCCATTTGGGATGTAGAGCCCTAAGAAACTTCATAACATAGTTCTTGCTAGAATAACCTTCATCAAGAGCTTTAAGACTAGTGATAATAGTATTAAATCTAGCAAAAGCACTATTTATAGATTCGTCTTCGAAAATGACGAATTGTTCATATTGTTGAACCAAAAGGTCGATCTTATTATCTTTGACTTGGCTATTACCTTGGTGGGTGATTAACAAAGTTTTCCAAATTTATTTTGCCGTATTACACATGAAAATTCTTTCATATTCTTTTCTTGGCAAAGCATTGTAAATAACCATTTTGGCTTCATTATTTTTAGCAAGCATTCTTTTAAGATCATCGGTTTGTTTATCAAAAGGGACAACCTCATCAAGTTTGGTTTCCGGATTTTGAATAATGGGTTGAAAATCACCATCGGTAATAACATGCAAAAGATCTAGATCTTTTGATTTAACATATGTCTCGAATCTATTTTTTCAATAAATAAAACCGTCACTTTCAAAAAGTTGTGATCTTTGCATGGATTGTCCTTCTAGATATTTGTCGGAATCCATAGATCGATCCAAGCTTTAAAATACAGTATAATTTAAAAATCTTGAGTGACCTTGGCTTCTGATACCAATTATGGAAACTAGAAGGGGGGGGGGGTGAATAGTTTACAAGTTCGTTTTACGTTTTAAAAGTTTGCTTTCAAAATGTTTAGATTCAAGTTATAAGTTTAACCAATTCACAATATGAACAAACAATAACTATCTAAACTAAAGCTAAATAACAATGACAATAATATAAAGAGATAAGGAAAGAAACAATTAAACCAAGACGCCAAGATTTTATAGCGGTTCGGCTGCGAAGCACCTCTTCGCCCTACTCCACTCTCCGAGTATCCTACTCGAGACTACTCGAGATTTCACTATGTCAACAAGCTCCCTTTAGGCGGAGAAAACCGTTTAGACGAAGCTTACGTTCTTTTCCGACACTAAGCTAAAAATGTCGAGTCCTAATCTTAGCTAGAACCAATCTACCACTTTACAAGATATACACAATTACTAGATCTACACAATCGGATTAACACACAATCCGAATCACACAATTACACAAGATAATTATAATAGAGATTTGGAACTTAGAAGAAGAGAAGAGAGATCACTAAATAACACTTCGTTTCTTGGCGAATACGAATGTTCTTCTCTTGAACTTGATAGAAGAATGAGAGGGGTGAGATGAGATTAGATCACTTAAAACAAGATCTAAAGATGTTAGTGATCAAGATATTTTAAAGAGAGAAAGAAGGTTTTTAGAGAGAGAAAGTTATCAGAAAAATTCATGCCAAGAGGAATGTTTTTCTGCTGGGAATTGAGCAGTATTTATAGACAGGAAATTCCAACGGTCACTAGGGGCGGTCCCAGCGGTCCCAAATATATAAGGGGGCCGCCCAGTAGACCACGCTCTTTTTTTTGTCTTTTTGTGGGAAATGTTGTATCTGCTATGAAACCTTTCATTTTAGGAGGAAATTTTGAAATTCAAATTTTAAGTTTTTAATAAAACTTTTCATTTAATTAGAAAATATTTTGTAAATGTATTTTTGAGAAAATACTTTTGTAGAATAAAAGTGATGGTTAAGAGAAAAATATTTTCTTGATCATTAATCATGCTTAATGATTTTGTTTATCCATACCTTAAGTGATCACTAATCTTAGAAATAGAATTTTACAATTAATAATTTTTGAATGTTTATTTTTATCGTAAACGTTTTTACATTTTGTTATTATCAAAACATTGAGAGGTCGAAAAATATTAATAACGTTTTTAGACATTATTTGTATTAACACGACAGAATAGGAATATGCCTCTGATAGTACTATTTTAGGAAATTTATCATTTTTGCTTTTTCAAAAGTAAGTAACTTCCAATACCGTCTTTCACGGGTAATGGGTCTTAATACCGTCTTTCACAGTGTATGGGGGAGGTTGATACATAGACAACCCTACCCCTACCAAAGGTAAAGAAGCTGCTTCCGGTTCTACCAAAGGTAGAAAAAGATCTCCGACCTTGTAGGGGGTGAGGATCGAACCCTTAACCTATGTCTCCAGAGGCAAAAGTATTAACCACTTGATCCAACCCTACTCTTATCATTTTTGCTTTTCAATGATTATAATGAAAAATGGATCATCGTCTGCAAGCTGGTTATAAAACTGGGAGCACGATATTTCCTCTCGCTAAAAAGTCTCCTCAACTTTTTGTTCATATATGTGATTTCTCACATCATTCAATCACACTTGTTAAGGTTTTATAGGGGGACCAACGGGCATTTGGTCCAATGGTATGGAGGTTTTACCCTCCTAGGCAAGGTCTCATGTTCGAGTCTTGTCTAGGGCGATAAGGGTTTCCTCCCGCGTGTGTAAAGGGAAGGGTGCCATTGCCTTCTGGGCTGGACCCAACCTGGTTGTGTGGGCTCGCTACGCCTTCTGGGCTAGGGGCCATGTAGCCACAAATTGCCGTTAGTGGAGAGGAAATGTGGGCCCAAACGGGTTAAAATGAACGGGTCAAAAACTATTTTGTCTGTGTCTCAAAGAGTAAATGTATATAAAAGATTAACACGCTAGTTACTAAGTAGTATTACAAAAGAACATGCATTCTTATCCTAATAATCCAAGGGGGTGCTTGTTTTATTTTAAGTAATGGAAATGGAAATAATAATAAAAATACTAAGGAATACAATGAGTATTCCCATTATAATTAAATGTGCTTGGTTTATAATATGTAAATGATAACTAACTAACTTTTTATAAATAAAATACTTTCCTTTTTAGGATGTCCCACTTTAATTGTCTACTACTAAAAATAGATAAGGAAGTTTGATCAAGTTTACTATATTACCCTTGTTTGAAATTTTTATTACAAACTTTGAAGAAACTTTAGTTAATTAGCGAAGGGTAAAACTGTCATTATGTCAAAAAGTAAGAAAGAGAAAGAAGTACTAAATGCACTTTTATTAAACTGTGTGTTTTTTGTCTGAGGACAATAATTTTAAGTTGAAGGGAATACTATATCTACTGATAATGGAATTCTTATGTTCGTTATTATATACTAGGGGTGAGCAGAAAAAATCAAAAAAACCGAAACCGAACCGAAAACCGAAAAAACCAAACCAAAAAAACCGATCGAAACTAGAAACCGATGGTTCGGTTTTTACTTTTTCAAAAACTGAAAAATTTAGGTTCGGTTTCGGTTTTCGTCCAAAAACCGAACCGTAAAAAGCGAACCGAACTGAACCTATTTTATTATATAATATATAATTTATATAATATAAATAAATAAATAATAAATCCATATTTTAAATTCATATTCATTTTGTGGGTGTAATTATAATATATTTTTCTTAATGTTTATATGCGTGTTTGTGTTTGTCATTGAACCCTATTGTTATTGAACCTTATTTATTTATTATATTGTGACTTTTAAACCTGTGTATTTGAGCTATTAACTAGCCACGGAGGTACCATGGTCGCGTCATTGTGGCACAAATGGCATGACACTATATGTGGCGGTGTGATTAGTCCACGATGTCTCCTCATTGTTGGTGGTATAAAGGATTTTTAGGAGGCGTATTGGTCGACCATAGGTATATTGTATTGTTATTGTTATGGATAGAGGCGAGTGCCCAACACCTCATCCACCATTGCTACTACACGTGGATCTGCAGTCTCGTGTGGAGGCCCTTGTAGCTCTTATTGATTTATTGCATATTGTATTGAGCTCTACCTCATTGAAACATTGCCATTAAAATTGTGTATTGAATTGCTCAAAAAAATTGCTCTACTAAACTTACCTCATTAGTATGTCATTGTTTTGATTCTAAATTATTGTTTAAACCTTCATTTGAATTCCTTCACTGAATAATTGTTTATGATCAAATCTGCTTCTTTTGGTCTGTATCGCTTTTATTTTGTATCTGCGCACAGAGCTTTTCGCTCAGCCTCATTTCCTTTCCATGCGGCAGGTACTCAGAGTTCGGGACATAGAGATTGAGAGCTGGTACGAGTGACATGGAGTGTTAGAGACTTATTATTTTGGCCTATTTAGTTTTTCAAGAATAAATTCATAACGAAACTTTGTAATGCCGTTATTGGTTTGAATTATTGGACAACTTATGTTATTTCTTTATTGGAGAATTCATTTGGACTTAGACTTTTACTCTGCTTATGTAGTGTAGCATCTGGTTCCTTTGGAATTGGGGTGTTACAACTAATACAATATATAACTTGTCAAATTGGAGTATGACACGTAACTCATAAGATGAGTATTAGCGTTTTTTGCGCCCAATAAAATAAGTTAAACTAGATAACGCACAAATTATAAGCATATGCCTTAATAACAAGCAAAGCAAAAAGCTAGCAACAACAAGAACCATAAAAGTCTTCAACACAATTAATCAGGGGCAGACCTAGGGGTATATGAGACGGTTTTAATACTATCATATATAGGATACAAGAGAACATTCTGGAATGATTACCATGGGCTTATAGGGTTGGTTAGTCATAAAAATTGTATGTAGTAACAACTATAAAGCAATAAAGGACTTGAGGATTACAAATGTAACTTGACATATTTCTTATCTTCTAAAAAACACCATGAAATACTATCAATTCTTGAATATAAAACAATGGTCGGTAGTTGATGGAAGATTGTTGTTTTTGGTTGGCTTGAATAGGTGTGTTGCACCCGTGAAATGCCATTACCTGTGGTGAGGTAACTTTTTCGTTTACTAGATAATGGTGGACCACTACCGCATCTTGTTGCATGGTGTTAGAGGACTTAGCATATAGTGCCGACATCCACTGATGAAAAAAATCGCTTTGTTGCATCGAACGTTTTTCGTCGGTATCAAAGGGTAAACACTGTTTAGTTCTAGCTCTTGGGCAAATGAGGTGTTAGTATTCCTTATAAGATCATAGTCCTTGTAATGAATGCAGAAGTATGTGGAACTTTTTATGATTGTCACACCATCAACAATTATATGCATTATCTAAAAGATCTATGATTATATATACATAACTGCATTATAACCGAGATCCCGTATTTATTAAAAAGTTAGTAAAATTACTAAACAGCAATCTATGTTAACAGTGGCGAGAGGCCCCTTGACACAACAAGGGATACTACTCATTGCTTTATTGCGACACTACACTTAGACGTTTGTGGTATCCCAGAGTCTCCAGTGGGGTAGTAGATCACGTATATCGTTATGAGATATATGCCCCTGGAGGAATTTGAGTTGCTGAAACATTAGACGAGCGCTATCGCTACCTTGCCCAAGATGAGATCGCCTTTCCGGCTGGCATTGCCCCCCAATGTATTCGATCCGCCCAAATTTTTGTGCTAAGTGTTGGGTTACGTTTCACATCTTAAACTCCTCGTATTATATTATTGCTAGTGTAATGAAGTATTTTTTTTAATAGCTAAGTAGTACTGGTATATCTATTTATCTGTAGTTACGATAAAACAAAACACTAGGATTTAACACGTCTAATTCTTTAAGTAACATAAACTTTCCGGCTATATTTTTTTTTCTATTTTATATATTTCAACTTTGACATTTAGAGTCAGTATATGACAAAAAATTTATCATTTTTATCTAGTTCTTATGTATATTTTCACAATATAGTATTGTTACTAAAAAAAAATCTTTTATTATAATAAATAGAATTACTTTATTTTAGAGTTTTGTATCAAATAAATTTTTATGAGAAAACAATTAGTCCAATCAGAAGCTTGATTTTGTCACTGTAAGCAAAAATTGTGCGATTGAAAATCTTTTACTTGTATACTTTTAAAAATGGTATGTTTAATAAAACAACACATATCAAAAACATAATTTTTATGCATTATATGATATTCTTCTATCGATTTTTTCTATGTTCAGTTTATGTTCGAACGTTTATGTTCGTTTAGTTTCTTAAAATGAACAATCATAAACGGCACAATGAACAATCTTTTTCTTATAACGAGCACGATACATGAAAAATAGTACGTCATAAAGCAGAGTGTTCTGTTTATTTGTCGGTTAAAATTAAATGAACGACATAAACAAAGCTCTAGTTATGTTGTTTTGTTTATGTTTGTTCGGTCTCCGTTTACAGCCTAGTGGCCACGGTATTGGAAATATTTTTTTTAAAAGTTGTGGTAATTAATAAAACTTTAATTAATGGTTGATTTTAAATAAATAATACAAAGTTAAGTATAAATTTATAATTTTTCATATATTTTGATAACTTTAAATAAATAACCAAAAAAAAATTTTAAAAAGGGTTTATACTGTTATACCTTTATATACTTTTTACACCCCGTATTATTAAACAAATTATAAATAAATTTAATTATATATAAGACTCGTACGTGCACAAAACTTATATCTAGATCTATAATACGATCACACACATTGTTTAGGTTGATAAGTTATTTTCGACACCATTGACAGACTTTCACAAATAGTTGTCAATAACGCTCTCCTTGTATATGATCCACCTTTAAAATGGATTACCAATATATAGTTTGCCTACTCGAGCGAATATCGTCTCAAAAGGAATGTACGTTATGAATGCAGTGTGTCCTTGTGTGATGCGATTCTTGAAGATATTTCATTATTTTTAATTGTTCCTTATTGGCTAGAGATGTAACGAGATAATTATGTCGTGGTGGGATTTGGTAAGTGCAATCTTTGTCATCGTATGCAGAATGCTCGTTTGGTTCAATTCGGTTCGTCTTGCTTATAATTTGAAGGTTATTCTTGGAAGGCGATTTTTTATGTTCGGTGGTGGTGGTTTGTGGAATTTTCCGGAACCAATTACTTTTCGCGTGTAAAAAGCCTCGTAAAGAGTATTTTCGATGCTATTGTTTACGATCTTTTGTTGGTGTAAAGCAAGAGGTAGTTCTAAGGTTAATGACTGGGATAGTTGGATTCAACACCATATTTGATTTCTTTGTAATTGTCTAGCTTCTTGCTAGTGTTTCTATAAGGTTGCCCGTTCAAAAAAAAAAAAAAAAAAAAAAAGAAAACAAACACTATTTCTAGAAACTTCGCAATCTAATGGCTAAACAAATAATATTCCACACAATTCTAGTGCAAATGATTTAAGATACTTCTACCAATTTTGTAAGAGTTATTACTCTTAAAGTTGTTATGTAGCTTCTTAGACCTCCTACAAATCCACTCGAACGATCTTAGCTGGACTTCGTATATGGTAATTATGAGAGGAATGATCAGTCGAACAAAAATGTAAGATTAGAGTGATGTTTAACTATCACAAATATGTGATACAGTGCTTTAATATATCTACTAGATCTACACTTTAGGAATTTGTCGTAAACTGTACATCAATATTGATATGGTTGGTATTAAGAAATTAGATACTATGCATAAATATATTATAATTATTACAAATTTTCAATCTTAATCGACTTGTACACAAATTAGGACACTCCAAACTATGCATTGAACCGTTGTACTGTATATATATTATGCTTTAACTCCTTGTACACATGAGTGTGCAAATCAAAACAAAATGTCTGCAAATCATCTCCCATACTCATAATACATCGACTAAGTGCCCAGTCTTTTGGACTAAAGATTACAGACAGGACTGAAAGCATAGATACAATCACCAAAACTTGGTTTACCCAATAACAACATTTTAGCCACTTGTGGACATTACAAGCAAATTACGTTCCTGAGATTGGCCCTCTGGATTTCTGGACAGGTTGTTGAAGCCTGTAAAAACACGGTAATAGGAATCGGTCCCAGTCCTACCTGATCGACCTTTCCATTGGTTAGATGTTTTAAAGAAGAACTTGCCTATAGTTGTTAAGATTTGCATCTTTCAATGTTTCACGCAGAAGGACACCATCTGTCATATTCTGCAAATAGAACAACGTAAAGGAACACTTTTAATACCTTAAACCGTTAATAGTAGTATGAAAATATAAAGTTATAGTTTTTAAGTCTTAGTACTATGTCCAGTGACGTCTTCAAAACGAATAGCATAACCACCCAAATCTCCAGGCTATGTTTCCATCTTTTCAACAACTCTTTTGGCAGCTGCCCCAAGTCTTTTTTTTGGAACGACGATTTTATTAGAAACAAAAACTAGCAAGGAGCTAGATTACAAAACAATAATATAGGGGTTTTTGAGCCATTCGTTCCATCCGAACGAGGCTTTAGATCTATACTTACACCAATAAAAGAACTAGCAATGACATTATCAATAAGCATCGACTTCGAAGGTTTTCTCTCGTCAAATAGGAGCTTGTTTCGATAGATCCAAACGTACCACCAAATGGAATACCAAACTCCTTCGAACATCTTTTTGAGTTTGGAATCCATACGAATTGAAACAAGCCAAGACTTCCATTCTGCATATGAGTTCAAGTTTGCGTGATCCAAATTCCACCAGCTCAAAACCTTATTAGCAATGTCCCGAACCAATCCACACCTAAAGAACAAATGGTCCGTCGATTCAATAGCATTATCACAAATGGGACACGACATATCCTGAATGTCAATACCTCTACGAGAAATGTTGAACCGGGTAGGTAAAGCATCGGTCTTGATTTTCCAGGCAAGAACGTTGATTTTTATCGGGACACACTTTACCCATCTAGTTTCTTCTCCAATATTCGGAAGGCATATCTCATCGATACGTCTACGAGCAGAGGCCACCGAAAATATACCCGTACTCTCCAGATTCCAATTCCATCTGTCAGCCGAAGGCACGATAGTGACAGAACGAACCAATTCTACCAAGCTGTCAAATTGATTTTGCTCGATACCCCCTCTAGGAATTCGACGGAAGGAGCAGACCAAACTCGTGTCGCCTATCTTGGAACTAACAGTAACATCCTTTGATTGAATTGTTAAATTGGTTATTTGTTAAGGAATTTGTTTATTAACGGAAGAGTGACGGGAGACGGAGGTTTGCTGGACAGCGGCGGCCGGATAGTTGCGGCTGCGGTGTTGTTTATGGTGATAGGGTTGAGGGGAAAAGATGGTGTAGGTTTTTTTCCCCAAATAATGGATCTGAGATGGCAGTTTTATTTTTTGAGTGGGTTCTAGCATTATTTTAGGGATAATATGAAAACCCTATATTGCCCTTTTGGTTTTTGAATTATTATCCTCATCCTTTTCTTAATTACATTAATGACACAATTTATATATATAGTTTCATTTTTGTCACCTTTAATCTTAACCTTTGATCTTACTCATTCAATGACCTAGATTCATTATAAATAGTTCTGTAAGTTCTGTATAAAAAAGTGATTCTGAAAAGAAAATGCCAATATATATATATATATATATATATATATATAGAGAGAGAGAGAGTAGGGATCCAATGAGAAGTAAAACTATAATGAGAATAATAAGAAGGATTTATGGCCACACATTTTAAATAGGAGAGAGAATTTTAAAGGGAGATACATCCACTTTTGTAGGTGCATCTCAAATGTGTGGTTGTGATTTCTTCTCATCATTCTCATTTTAATTAATCTTTTTATTTGATCATACTTCTCTCTCTCTCTCTATATATATATATATATATATATATATATATATATATATATATATATATAATTTGTTCATTGCTACATATAACAAGAATGTCTTAATTCAAAACATCCAAAATTTAAACAAAAATTTTATTTTGTCTGTACATTTAAACAAATAGTTTCAATACATCATACTGTGAGTTTAGTAAGTTTTCGTTTCACCAAAGCACGGATTAGCTTGAGCTTGAGCTTGATGACACTGATTAGTTGTACCAATAAATTGAACAATAGCAAAGTAGTTACTAACGAATATCTACATTGCACGAACGGGTCATATGCACTTCTCCATCATTGCTATAACTGTATGACCCCAATTTAAATATCGGAGGATAAAAAAACAGAAGTAACTACATGGCCTCCTCGTTTTGAGACATTATGGCTTTGGGGTCAACCCCGGTAACAAAGAAGGAATCCATAAAAACTTAAGATCCAACACCATGATAAAATACTACCCTCATGATTAGACCATGTCCCTCAGATTTGATAAAAGAAAGATGCAAATGCGGTTAATTCGTTGTCATTGGATAAGTTATAGGAATATGACGGAACGGAACACCAAGGAAAGAAGGAATAATGCCCAAAAATGCTGCACCCTGGGATTCTTTCTTGTTGTAATTGAAATGCAACGAAAATACCTGATCAACGTATTTCTGGTTTCATTCAAGGTTTGAAAGCAAGAAACTTATCGAACACCTCTCCACAGACCTTCCATCCACTTATAAGGGTTTGATGGAAAAGACCTACACATGGATTGAAGCAAGAGAAGTCGCTACTAATGGAGCTCTGAATGATCAGAGGATAACTTTGAAAGGTTAAGGAAATCCTCCTAAGACAACGGTAGGGGCCAAAGAAGTAGAGATAGGTTCTCCCCTTACCGAGGACCTAATTACAGATTACTCTCTAGCCTGTCTAAAAGTCCAAGAGAGATCTTCGCCACAGAAAAGGTAGCCAGAAGCTTCGAGGAACCTCCTCGTATGTTGGGAAGCAGATGATCATGAGACATGTCAAAGTTATGCTATTTTCATGAAGACCATGGGCATGACAATGACGATTGCCGACAGCTGAGGAGCCAGATTGAAGAAGCTGTGAGGTCAGGCTAACTCTCCCACCTTGTATAAGGGATAAAGAAGGAAAGGACAAAAACCTCTGACAACCAACGGGGAGAGAAGAAAGAAAAAAGCACTACTCCAGTCGAAACACCTATACTTATGATAAATTAGGAGAAATCTCGCATAAGGAACAACATATCTAAAGGCCCTACTGTTAAAACCTAAAGATCGTTAGATCGTTTAAGCTCAGGTTGTTTAGACCTTTATCTAGGATAATATCAATGTTCATAAGTTATAAAAACAAAGCAGAATAAGAACAAAGATATTCAACAAGGTGTTCTTCATTAATAACCAAACGTTCTTCATAGCCCTAATTCTAGATGATAAATTCTAGAACGGTTACTCTAACTAGTAACAGGAATCATAGATTCTTAAGGCTAAAACAAACAAACCTAGGCGTCTACATTAGAGGACTTGACGCCTAGAACACACACACACTTTTCTGGTGTTTACATCTTGACACACTTTTCTGGATGCCTAAAACCTATAACATGTATCTCTTTATATACTAGAGATAATAACTTTTACAAAGAGATAAACATAAATCTTTTAAACATTTAACTTGATCTTCTGTTATTTTCTTCCTTCATAAGGAGATCTTTTGATATCTTTGACTAAATCTTCAATAATTCTCCACCAGCTTGTAGAATTCTTGAATAACGATTTTAGTCCTTTTGTTTCATTCTTGTTTTGTCTTATCAACTCAAATATAATTCCCAACAATCTTCCCCTAGTTGATAATGACAAAACCAAATAAGCACAAACTTCCCCTGAAGTTAATATACGAATGAAAACTTCCCCTTAAGCTACGAAGGATCTACAAGTTGCAAATCATCAAATCTTCTTCTCCTTTTTGTCAATATCAAGTAAGAGACTAAAGTATGCAACTTTGATCTTCACAGCTATGAACCAATATTACACTTCTAATCCAAGTATTCCAATGACCCAAATTGCCCTCCATTATACACCTTAAGAAAAATGAACTTGAGTTTAGTGAAATTTACAACTAACAGTAGAGTAACATAAGGGCTTTAGTTGTAAATACCTCACCTAATGTAGCATATAAATGGTTAAACCATTTTAACAATAAGCTTCCACAGAATCCCATTGTTAACCATTCTGAATCTTCAATTCCTGTAGCTACTATGTAATGATTACTGATGAAGAAAACTAAGTATTACCAACTTAATGCTGAAGTAGAAAAACCTAAACTTGTGTCTTATGTCTTGTACTATCTACGTGACTTCGAACGTATACCCAAACCGATGTATAGAGAGACTTCAATCGCTTGACAATTTATCCTCATCTTCTATGAGACACATAAACAAAGTGATAGCAAATGTGAGCATTGAGCACCATAAGAAAAATCACACACCTTTGCTAGATTTGTCAATTCTTTGTCACATCATTTCTAAGCACGAACAAGTTACTTCCTGCTAAAAGGTATGATAAGAACACTCATCCAAGAATTCCACTTCATCTTCAAATAAGCAATAAACAATCCTCTTCGTAATCAATTAATCAATGAATACGAGCCTTTAATTCAGTTAAGAACCAAAAACCAAAAATCTTATGTGTGTGTTATCTGATATCTGTCAAAGCTAGTAGTACTAACTTCCCCCTTTATCGGTACTTGGCTAGCAGGTGGTAATTGCTTCTAGCAGTACTAACTTCCTTTAACCCAAACAGTATTAACATAGGAAGCAGTATTAACTTTTTAATCCCAAGCAGTAGTAACTAACTGCTTTTACCACAAGCAGTAGTAACTGCTTTTTAACGCTAGCAGTATTAACCAACAATAATAACTGCTTTTATACCTTAGCAATATTAACTCATGACTTACTACTGTTCTTCCATACCAGGTAGCACAAAGTACATTAGCAGCATTAACCATCCTTGACAACATTAAGTATATACTTGCAGCATTAAGTATGTACTTGAGCTCTAGCAGCATTAACTGAGTCGAGCAACACTAATTTAAACAAACAGCAAAAACTATATCCAAGCAACATTAATCTTATTTAACAACATTAACTTTGTATACAAATACAACAGTAGTACATTGCCTACACACTAGGCAGTGGTAAGACCCTCCTTATTACCAGTTGTATACCAGCTGATCTAGATCATTGCCTTGAAAGTTTCCATGTCTTCTGATTTAAGCACGATAATGATCAAGAATAACATTAACATCCTTATCTTTCAAATCATGACCACCTTAGATACCTTCTAGTGCAAACCCTACTTTCATACAATGATTACGGCTTATCAAGAAAACCCTAAAAGAGTTTGAATGAATTCATACCAAGCCGTGTATACACCACATCAGATCCAAATAAAAAAAATATACAAACCCTAATTATCTAGGGTTTGATCAGTTAGAGCACAACAGATCAAAAAGAAACCCAAATAAATAGTAACAAAGCTTACCAATCGTATTGCATACCCAACCAGGTAGAGAGGACGATTATAAGCATCCTTATAACACTGAATCTTCAAAATCCCATAAAACCTTCACCACACGATTTCTTAAAAATTAAGGTTTTTATTGTTTCTTTAAAACCTTGTAGATCCTAGATCGAGAGCCACATGGCTCTGATACCAATTGTTAAAACCAAACGATCGTTTAAGCTCAGTTTTATTAGAACTTTAATCTAGGATGAACAATAACAAAGAACAATAGAATGCACAACGGAATAAACATTGAGAACATTCTTTATTATTGCCTAACAAGGTTTCATCATCATCTTTATACAATGACTACTACAAGCCCCAATCTTACCTGATCAATGATAAGACGGTTACATCAAGGCTACACCACACATGCTAGCATCTACAGCTTCTTGTGGGATGTGTAAACCCACACACACACGTTTTACACCTTTGGTGCACACACACACACTTTTTGGCACATTTATTTCATAGTCTTTACAAGCTACATCTCTTTTAAGAATTCCTATTTCTTCACTTAAAAGAACCTCATTCTTTTTATATGTGATAATTTGATCTTCTAGAGTTGCTAAACCTCTTTTATAAGTAGTTACTTTAAATTCAGATTCATTAAGCTTAACAAGCAAATCATCACACTATTTCTTAAGAGTTTCATAGTTTTTCAGACAAGTTTTAGAGCAGGTTTTATCAATGTATACCTCTGAGTCTGAAAATGCTATTAGAGCCATGTTTGTCTAAACTTGTTCTTCTGCCATGTCACTCCAATAAAAACCTACACCATCTATAGACAACATTGCCTTTGAAGATTTGTCTTTATTGTTTCCTTGCTTCCTGGTGTTGTCTTGATTCCTGAACTGACTTTCCTTGCTTCTTGGTGCTCTACACTCTCTGGCAAAGTGTCCCAACTTATGACAGTTATAACACTCAACCTTGGATTTATCATACCTAGCAATATCATTAGCATTAATGAAAATCTTCTTGCCTGTCCTTTGATAATACTTCTTTGCCCTCACACTTAGCAGAGAGAGCTGCTACTTCAAATCCATTGCTTCCAAATCAACTTCATGAATTTGCTCTAAGTCCTGGTGTAGGACATTAGAACCATTTGGATTTTCAACCATGAAATCATACACAGTATTATCATTGACGCTAGCAGTACTAACTTGTGGGCTAGCAACATTAACATTAGGGCTAGCAGTACTAACTTATGGACTAGCAGTGTTAGTATCATTAGTATTGTTAGTGCTTAGAGTAGTCATGAAGGCCAAGTTCTGAGCACCAATACTTCCACCAACAGATTTCTTTACCTTTTGTTCAACAATTTTGAAGTGGTTGTACAAATCATCTATGCTCATAGTTTCAACCTCAGGCTTATTCATCCACACAACTACATGAGTGTTCCACTCCGGGGGTAAGCTACTCAAAAATTTTGAGTTTAAATCTTATTGGGCAATAACCACACCTAGAATAGCAAGCCTACTGACTATCTTCTGAAGCCTATTGAAGATAGAGTCAAGAGACTCTATACTTGTTGCACTGAAATTCTCATACTGCTGCTTCAAAAGTGTCTTTTGAGTTTTCTTGGTAGCTGCATTACCTCCAAATTTTGTTTCAATGGCAGAAAACATTGATTTTGCATCAGGGTACTGGCTGAATGTGAGTTGATGTTCATTGGGAAGAGCCATCAGCAGCAGGCTCCTTGCCTTGACATCATTCTTCTTATTTGTCTTCTCTTCAGCAGTTACAGGTATAAACATCTTTGTAACTGATGTACCATTCTCCTGTATTGTTTGTGGTACTGACACCCATGAATCACCATTTTCTATCACCTCCCAGAGTGCATAGTCTTGGATATGGAAGTACTGCTTAATCCTTATAACCCACATCTTATACTCACCTAGTTTGAGTATGGGAAGCTTTGCAGTAGGACCACTATTTGTAGATTCAAGCTCCATGTCTTCTAGATCAAAGTTTCTCAAAGCAAAGCTCTGATACCACTTGTTGATCCCAAACCTAGATCGATTCCTTAGGTTGTCTAAGGTTAAATTACCTTGGATAAATCCAAAATAACTTGTTGTAGAAACTTTGTATGTATATTAAAGTGTATGCGGAATCTACACCTTAATACCTAGAAGTATTATGAATAAAACAGTAATCTTGAACAAACAAAGATATAACCAAACGCTCCAATATTATTAGATCAATAATACGAGTACTCTTCACTTAGTACTAGGGTTTACAACCTTGAAGCTTTTCTTAATCGACTTTGACAACTATGAAGACTTATATGCAAAACTGATATCCCAACTAATGCCCTAGAGCCTCCTTTTATAGACTAAGGAGTCCTAGTCGGCTTACAATACATTCCTAAGATATCTTAATCTTTTCTAAACATAAACGTAATCTTTTAAATAAATACATTATGTATATCTTGTACATAAATATCTCAATACTTATCTTCACAAGTATTCTTGTTCTCCAAACAATCTTTATCTCTTTAATTCGTCTTTATCCTCTTGACAGTAGAAAGTCTTCAAGCAGTTGTAATCCTTTCACCAGCAGCACTAATAAACATAAGCAGTAGTAATATTAGTACTAGCAGTACTAATATATACTCACAGTAGTAACTTGTACTAGCAGTCTTAACATTTACTACTAGCAGCACTAACTACTTAGCTTATATTTTAGTCTTCAACACTGAGCAGTCTTAACTTCAACTAACAGCAGTAACTTTATGCTATCAGTACTAAATTATACTAACAGTAGTAACTAGCAGTGGTAACATTATACTACCAGTACTAACCACTTAGCATAATTTCCATTATGTACCTGAGCAGTAGTAACTTCTAAGAATCCATGAAGTCTTTTAAGTCCCAACAATCCTCCCCTAAACTTGATGTTCATCTTCTGAATCTTCAAGTTTCTTCTTTAAAAGTCTTCATCATACTCAGGAAGATGCATTCAAACCTTTCATTGACCTTTTTGCTGCTTTACCATAAGCTTTAGCAGCTGATAGCACATCTCATTTTGATGATCAGTTTGAAGTTTCTTGTTTAGCATATTGGTGATGGTTATTGGTGTGAGGGGATATCTCTTTTCAACCAACATAAAAATGTGGACATTTTTAAACCTTACAAAGTGAACTCCTGATGAATCAATCAACTTCTAAACAGTCACCCTGTATCTTTGTAACATTCTCCATACATCACTTCTTATGTCTGGTTCAAACATAACTTTCAAATCTCCCCACAACACTCTTTCAAATTCATCTCCAGGCCTTATATCACCATACTTTGTCTTCACTATCTTCCAAAGAGCCTCCAAGTCTTCTCTGACTATTCCTTGTAGCATCCTTATCATTGAAGAGTATCTCATGGAACTTCTATCTGCTCTTATCATCTGATAATGTACCAACATACCTTCTTTATGAAGCTTGTAATCAATAATCACAGGTAATTTTGTAGCAAGTGGTATAGCATCAATTGCTATATCTTCATCCTTTTTAATCACCAAATGCTTCATTAATTCACCTTCATCATCTTCACTAACTAAATCTACTTCATCTGACTCTTTGTCTTCCTCCATTCTTTGTTTCTTTAAGGATTCTTGCTGTTGCTCTTTTCTTGCTCTTTTCCTTCTAAGCATCTTCTTTCTGCTGCCTTTAGCTGTCTGCTCACTACCTTCTACCTTCTTTTCTTTGCTATCCTGTACCTCAGAACCCATAGCCACAAAGGTATTTACCCTCTTCATTTCCTTGTCAAACAACTTTTGAATTTCATCAAAACTCTTTCCTTTAGCTGTTTGTATGTGTATCCACCAATGTGCTTAATTTAGGTAGACATTTGAGTTCTCTTTTATGCCTTGGTAGGAGGTTTGTTTCTCTTTTCTTGTGCTCTGAGTGCAGCAAAATGTTTTCTTCTTTTCTCCATTAGTTCCATAAACAGTTTTCCTTTTCCTCATCTGTCAACTCCTCTCTTTCTTTTGATTGGAGTCTTTCAGCCAGCATTCTATCAGCCTCCATCATAGCTTGTGTATTTTTACATGACTCAATCAATGCTATGTTGGCTTCTTCTTCTTGTTTCCTTTCTAGCTTTTGTTCTTCTATAATCTCAGCATCCAACTTAGCTTGAATATCTCTTGCAATTTGTTCATCAAGAGCAATTTGATCTTTTCTTTTTAAAGGAACTTCATGTTCAACCATAATACCTTTTCCTTTGTCTTTAGAAATTGAAGGTTGTGCCTCTTGTAGAACTCTAAACTCACTTAGCTCCTGTACTACTACCCCTTTAGCCTTGGGTCTTGTAGTTGTTGTTGTTGTAGCCACAATAGTAACAACTTTAGGCTTAGATGCTTTGATCTGAATAAGTGTCTGAGCCAAAGTGATTTCCTCAATAGTTGTAGGAGCAGCACTATCTTCAACACTAGCAGTAGTAACTGCTTCACCAGCAGTACTATCATCAAGCTTAGTACTCTGTTCATCTTTCTCATCAACTTTTGCTTCCACATGCATCTCATCAGTATCCAAAACTCCAGTATCAAACATTAATTCATCATCCTGTCTTTCTTGAGTTTCATCAACTAAAGTTACCTCAACATCAACATCAATATCTGCAATACTCCTCCCCTGTTTGGATGCATCTTCAGGAGCACCCAAACTCTCCTGATCTTCAGAGGACTCAACTCTCCTAGACATACCAACTTTCTTGAGTCTCTTCAAACCTGTAGGTCTTGACATTTTCTTCCTTTCCAACCTCTGGATCCTCTTCTTCAAAGCAGCAATCTCCTTTGCTTGAGCATCCTTTGCTTTTTCTAAATCAAGAACCTGTGTTTGCAATTTGGTACATAAAACCATCAAATCAGTTAGTTGCATGCTATCCTCACCACTAGGTTGTGGATCATTGGAAGGTGTGGGTACACTTTCCTCATGCTCTGTCTCATCTTGAGAAACCTCTGCCTCCTGTCTCTGAGTCTTCTTAGATGGTTGTTTCTTCTTGGGTTTAGAGGATGTAGATGGTTGATCAAGAATGGGTACTTGAGTGGAATCAGTTGGATGATCTGAATCCTCACCCACTTCTTCAGAAGCTTGAACCATCATAGTATCAAATAAGGGTGTTATTCTCCCAGAAAAATCCTTTCCAGCTCTCTTCATATTAGCAAAACTTTCTTTGTATGAAAGGGATTAACAAAAAATATTCTTATGAGTTGACATATCTCCAAGTTGTTGATTAATGAAAACTTGTAGAAAACGTGGATACATCAAGAACTTGACCCCTCTATCCAAGTGTTTCACCATAACATCAAAAATGTACTTAGACAGATTAAACTTCTGATTTGTTGCCAAACATATGATCAAAGAAGCCATTGAACAACTAAACTCATTCCATGCAGTGGATTTAACACTTAGACATTATGTAATAGTGTGAATGAAATACTTCCACTGTGGAGAGAAATAGGCTTTATAAAAAGTAAGCTTTTGAGAAGGCTTTTCATACCCCATACGTGCCAGTTCTTTAAAAATAGTAGCAGTTGGAAGACAATCAGTACCTTGATGGTTTTATGTACCAAATTGCAAACACATGTTCTTGATTTAGAAAAAGCAAATGATGCTCAAGCAAAGGAGATTGCTGCTTTCGCCACTCCATATAACTTCTTTACCTTAGAAGTTGTCCAAAATTGTTCAATACAAGATGTGTAGATGATTGGATTGACTGTTAAAGCATAATGAACAAAACTTTCTTTCAAGAAATCAATTATCTCTACAAACCCATCACTTTCTATAGGTTTTTCCAAGAACGCGACCACATTGTGTGTTTCAGCAAACTTAGGGCTTGACATGATGATGATGTGGATGATCAAAGATGAAAATTGAGTTAGGGTTTATGTTTAGAGAGGATTTAAATGACTGAAATCAATAAAGGAAGCTAGTTAAACCCTTAATCGATAGTATTCTAGAACACCAGTCAGCATCCGAACATGTTGAGAATAGTTTAACTCATCTAGAAAGGTTTTTTAAGATAATATAGAATGCACTAGCGAAAAAATAATAAGAAATCAATATTCTCAAACAAGTTTTAACCAAACGTCTTTTTTAGCATTTTTAATTAAGTGCTTCATTATATTTGATCAGAATAAATGAGGCTACACCAACTATCTAATAAACTAACTACTACATAAACTAATAAGCTAACTATTAGACTCTCATTGGAGAGATCTAACTATGATGGATGCTATAAACCAGACGCCTATGCCCCTTTATATAGAGGGTTTACAAGAAGATCTAGCTTACATAGGAAGCTAACTTAATTTATCACATTAAGTCCTTGTTGTTTCATCTTTCTTCATTTATGCATATGTAGTTTTGTAATCATCAAATCTCAAATCCCAACAATCTTCCCCTATTTGATATTACAAAACAATCTTCATGTATGAAACAATCTTCAATGCTTCCCCTTGACTTAAGATCTTCTTGAACATGCCACCACACATAATAAGCTGCAAACCATATCTCTTGTAGTCTTCTTCCCCTTTTTGTAATCATCTAATAGGGGTCTTCTTGTAGATATGCAACTTGTAAACACTTCCCCTCAAGTGGTGCATGTAGATGGTTAAACATTTAATCAATAAGCTTCCCCTGAAACCAATATGTTTACCATCTCTTGAATCTCGAACTCAGTTGGCTCCATGTAGTGATCACTGATGAAGAAAATAGAGTATAACGAATTTGATGAAGAAGTAGAATCTCCCAAACTTGTGTCTTATGTCTTGCACTATCCACGTGACGTCGAACTTATAAATAAATCTGTGAAATATAAGTAGACCGCAACCTCTTGACAAAAATCCTCATCTTCTATGAGACACATACTAAGTGATAGCAAATGTGAGCATTGAGCACCATAAGAAAAATCACACACCTTTGCTAGACTTGTCAAGTCTTCGTCAACACCATTTAAGCACGAACAAGTTATCTTTAAAGTCAATGTCCTGCTACAAACACGACTTTAAGATATGATAAGAACACGCATCTGTGAAACCCAACTACAACATCAAATAAGCAATATTCAATTGTCTTCGTAATCACATCTTCAATAAATCTCCAAAAATACGAGCCATAAATCAATAAGAATAAACTATTTAGAAAAATAGTTCTATCCGAGATCCAAACGCGTCTGTTGTCTCATATCGGACAAGGCTAGCAGTACAAAGTACTCTGGCAGTACTAACAATTAAACCCGCAGTATTAACTGAAAAACACTAGCAGTATTAACATCCAAACCAATTAGCAACACTTTTTCTGTCACTAAACTGTTACAAAAACTAATGACTCCTTACTCCCATGGCCTTTTGTGACACTATAACTGTCACTAAATCATCACCAACCTGTCACTGAACTGTCGCTAAACTGTTGCAATTCGGGCAGTACTAACCAACGACGAGCAAAGTTCATCAAAGTCAGTATTAATCATGGGCGAGCAGTACTAATGAATACACCCAGCTGTCCATCACAGCCAATCAATCTATAAGCCCAATATAGTACGTTGCAATAATTTCCATAACCTGTACATCTTAAATATACGTAGCATATCACACAACAATGGGAAGTTACCATAGATAAAATGTAATCCTAAAGAATTAGGTTGCATATAACAGTTACCGCGTATCTTCCTATAACCATGCAACATAACTGACCACAAAATCAAAATCATGTATTATAATAAACACTTCCATATATACGAATCCAAAATTCCTTCCATAAAATTTGCATCCATATCCTGCTCTTTTATTTCAATCACGATCCATTCACCAATTCACAAACCCTAACCAGTATATACGCAAGAACCTGCTGTTTTACTCGAACCAGAAACATACCAAGGATTATCAATATACACAATAACCTGTGATCACGACCTTCTGTTGAATCCAATAAGCCCGCAGGAATCTTCTTCCATCTAAAAAACAATACCACCTGCTGCTGTAACCATGACCATGAAAACAAGTCACAACCTGCTTGTTTCTTGAAACTCCTTGCATCATTCATCATTAGTTCTACTAGGGTTCATCAATCCATGGATCGACTCACCAAAGCTAGTAGAAACATAAACACCATTGATGTTCATTTGGAAGTGCCATGAGTAACAAACCCCTAGCTTTGACATCATTCTTTTTATTTGTCTTCTCTTCAGCAGTTACAGGTATAGACATCTTTGTAACTGATGTACCATTCTCCTGTGTTGTTTGTGGTACTGACACCCATGAATCACCATTTTCTATCACCTCCCAGAGTGCATAGTCTTGGATCTGGAAGTACTGCTTAATCCTTATAACCCACATCTCATACTCACCCAGTTTGAGTATGGGAAGCTTTGCAGTAGGACCACTATTTGTAGATTCAAGCTCCATGTCTTCTAGATCAAAGTTTCTCAAAGCAAAGCTCTGATACCACTTGTTGATCCCAAACCTAGATCGATTCCTTAGGTTGTCTAAGGTTAAATTACCTTGGATAAATCCAAAATAACTTGTTGTAGAAACTTTGTATGTATATTAAAGTGTATGCGGAATCTACACCTTAATACCTAGAAGTATTATGAATAAAACAGTAATCTTGAACAAACAAAGATATAACCAAACGCTCCAATATTATTAGATCAATAATACGAGTACTCTTCACTTAGTACTAGGGTTTACAACCTTGAAGCTTTTCTTAATCGACTTTGACAACTATGAAGACTTATGTGCAAAACTGATATCTCAACTAATGCCCTAGAGCCTCCTTTTATAGACTTAAGGAGTCCTAGTCGGCTTACAATACATTCCTAAGATATCTTAATCTTTTCTAAACATAAACGTAATCTTTTAAATAAATACATTATGTATATCTTGTACATAAATATCTCAATACTTATCTTCACAAGTATTCTTGTTCTCCAAACAATCTTTATCTCTTTAATTCGTCTTTATCCTCTTGACAGTAGAAAGTCTTCAAACAGTTGTAATCCTTTCACCAGCAGCACTAATAAACATAAGCAGTAGTAATATTAGTACTAGCAGTACTAATATATACTAACAGTAGTAACTTGTACTAGCAGTCTTAACATTTACTACTAGCAGTACTAACTACTTAGCTTATATTTTAGTCTTCAACACTGAGCAGTCTTAACTTCAACTAATAGCAGTAACTTTATGCTATCAGTACTAAATTATACTAACAGTAGTAACTAGCAGTGGTAACATTATACTACCAGTACTAACCACTTAGCATAATTTCCATTATGTACCTGAGTAGTAGTAACTTCTAAGAATCCATGAAGTCTTTTAAGTCCCAACAATTGTGAAAACCAATAGAGATCGTTGTAGCTCTAGTTTGTTAAGAACTAATCTAGGATAATGATAACATAGGCGGAATATTCAAACATAGAATCAATATTATCATAACAAGGTTTTACCAAACATTCACCACAGCCCCAATATTATTTGATCAAGATAATACGGTTACATCAATGAACTGTAATAGGGATCAAGGAAAACCTTGATTACCTTGAGGCTAAACTCTAGATGGACGTCTACTACTAACTATACAAACGTGTACACATACACGTTTTCTTTAATCGACTCTCATTGAGAACACACACTTTTCTGGATGCATAAAACCTCTAATCTGTATCACTTTATATACTGGAGATAATAGGTTTTACAAAGAGATAAACGTAAATCTTTTAAATAGTTAACTTGATCTTCTATTATCTTCTTTCTTCATAAGGAGATCTTTTGATATCTTTGACTAAATCTTCAATAATTCTCCACCAGCTTGTAGAATTCTTGAATGACGATTTTAGTACTTTAGTTTCATTCTTGTTTTGTCTTATCAACTCAAATATAATTCCCAACAATCTTCCCCTAGTTGATAATGACAAAACCAAATAAGCACGAACTTCCCCTAAAGTTAATATACGAATGAAAACTTCCCCTTAAGCTACCAAGGATCTACAAGTTGCAAATCATCAAATCTTCTTCCCCTTTTTGTCAATATCAAATAGGAGACTAAAGTATGCAACTTTGATCTTCACAACTACGAACCACTATCACACTTCCAATCTAAGTATTCAACAACTCAAATTACCCTCCATGACGCACCTTAAGAAAAATGAACTTGAGTAGTAGAAACTTACACTAGCAGTAGTAACAAAGGCTAGTAGTAGTAAAAACCTTCACCTCGATGTAGCATATAAATGGTTAAACATTTTAACATTAAGTTTTCCCTAAAACCCATATGTTAACCATTTCTTGAATCTTCAATTCTATAGGCTCTATGTAATGATTACTGATGAAGAAAACTAAGTATAACGAACTTGATGCTGAAGTAGAATAACCCAAACTTGTGTCTTATATCTTGCACTATCCACGTGACTTCGAACGTATACCCAAACCAATGTATAGGGAGACCGCAATCTCTTGACAATTTATCCTCATCTTCTATAAGACAAATAACCAAAGTGATAGCAAATGTGAGCATTGAGCATCATAAGAAAAATCACACACCTTTGCTAGATTTATCAATTCTTCGTCACACCATTTCTAAGCACGAATAAGTTATCTTCAAAGTGTAACACCCATTTTAAGATATGATAAGAACACGTATCCAAGTAATTCCACTTCATCTTCAAAATAGGTGATAATTAATAATCTTCGTAATCAATTAAACCAGTAAAATACGAGCCTTTAAATCAGTTAAGAACCAAAAACCAAAAATCTTATGTGTGTGTTATCCGATATCTGTCAAAGCTAGCAGTATTCACTTCTTTTATCGGACAAGGCTAGCAGTATTAACCAACAATAATAACAGTAGTAACTACTTTTATACCTTAGCAGTATTAACTCATGACTTACTACTGTTCTTCCATACTAGGCAGCACAAAGTACATTAGCAGCATTAACCATCCTTGACAGCATTAAGTATATACTTGGCAGCACTAAGTATATACTAGCAGTATTAAGTATGTACTTGAGCCCTAGTAGCATTAACTGAGTCTGGCAGCACTAATTTAAATAACCAGCATTAATCTTCTTTAACAGCATTAACTTTGTATACAAATCCAACAGTAGTAACTGCTAACCCTAGAAGTAGTAACCATCCTATTATCAGTTATATACCAGCTGATCTAGATCATTGCCTTGAAAGTTTCCATGTCTTCTGATTTAAGCACGATAATGATCAAGAATAACATTAACATCCTTCTCTTCCAAATCATGACCACCATAGATACCATTAGTGCAAACCCCAACTTTATACAATCACGGCTTATCAAGAAAACCCTAAAAGAGTTTGAATGAATTCATACCAAGCCGTGTATACACCACATCAGATCCGAATAAAAAAATATATAAACCCTAATTGTCTAGGGTTTGATCAGTTAGAGCACAACAGATCAAAAAGAAACCCAAATAAATAGTAACAAGCTTACCAATCGTATTGCATACCCAAATAGGTAGAGAGGACGATTATAAGCATCATTATAGCACTGAATCTCCATAACCCCATAAAACATTCACCACACGATTTCTTGAAAATTAGGGTTTTTAGGGTTTCTTTAAAAACCTTTTTTGATCCTAGATCGAGAGCCACGAGGCTCTGATACCAATTATGAAAACCAATAGAGATCGTTGTAGCTCTAGTTTGTTGAGAACTAATCTAGGATAATGATAACATAGGCGGAATATTCAAACATAGAATCAATATTATCATAACAAGGTTTTTACCAAATATTCACCACAACCCCAATATTATTTGATCAAGATAATACGGTTACATCAATGAACTGTAACAGGGATCAAAGAAAACCTTGATTACCTTAAGGCTAAACTCTAGATAGACGTCTACTACTAACTATACAAACGTGTACACACACACGTTTTCTTTAGTCGACTCTCATTGAGAACACACACTTTTCTGGATGCATAAAACCTATAACCTGTATCTCTTTATATACTAGAGATAATAGGTTTTACAAAGAGATAAACATAAATCTTTTAAATAGTTAACTTGATATTTTGTTATCTTCTTTCTTCATAAGGAGATCTTTTGATATCTTTATAATTTGATATCTTTGACTAAATCTTCAATAATTCTCCACCAGCTTGTAGAATTCTTGAATGACGATTTTAGTCCTTTAGTTTCATTCTTGTTTAGTCTTATCAACTCAAATATAATTCCCAACAAACACCCTTCTTGACCTAGGGCTGATTTCGAACCAACAAGAAAACACAAATCAACCCAAACCTTTCTTCAAAACCTTCTAACTAGTAAAACCCACTTAATTACACAAACCCTAACCAAGAATCTTTAATAAAAGTCCTAAAAATCCTCCAAATCTTTACCAAATTCAACCAAACTTTGCAAGCACCTTAGGATACATGTTGTAATGAATATGGTGAGTAGAAAAATTTTATAAGTATGGTGATGGTGGTGGTTAATTTTCGGCAGTAGGAGGAAGGATAGGGAGGAGCAATTTTCTTCTTGACTTTATACTGTGTTTTTGAAAGAGAGCAGGAAGAGGTGAAATTGTTTTTTTTTCTTATATAAAATTTTAGGTCGATAGTTTCTATGTGCTAAGGGGGTGTTTGGTTTTTAGTTTAGTAGGAGTTTCAAAAAAATAAGGGAGTGTTTGGTTATATATTTGTTTTGTAAAATTGTTAAGTATTATTACTTGTATAGAAAAAAATGTTAAGTGCAAAATAAAAGTTAAGGTTTAAGTTCGAAATAGGTTTTTAGCAAGGTTCGATCAAGACGCGAAAGAAAATAAATTTTACTAAAAATAAAATTTATAAAAGCTTCAGGGTAAAAATATAGAAATATTTGAACTATAACGGACACACAGACGAGAAGTAAGCTAAACGGCAGCATAGATTTTAATAAGGCGTAGAATTTACTGAACCGGGTAACGATAAAAATAAAAATTTTACTTAAGGGTAAAATAAGATTATATTATTTACCTGAATTTTACGAAATCTCACAAAACGAATAAAGGGAAAAGAAAACAAGGAGAAGAAACTAGTACTTCCCGGGTTTGCTCAATAATGGAGAAGAAACATACGATAACTGGTTAAATCGTCCTCCAAGAATTGTCCAATGAAACTTCCTAAGAACTTTCAAGCTTCTTCTCGTCAAATATAACCTGTAATCAAAGACAAAGACAACTACACCAAGCATAAAATCGGCGGGATTAATATAAATACAATGAGAGTTTAAGGATTTGATTATATGAAAACGTTAAAGATAGGATGAGAGTAATGATGTAATCATAGGTTTATGCAGGTTTACAAAAGAATTACAAATTTTAAATATTGCTTATTTTTCACAAATACTTAAAAAAATTCGAATTTTTACATTCTTGGAGACGCGACGCCGTCGGGTGTTAATCCCGACGCCGTCTCCAGCGTCTGTGAAAAGTTCTTCTTCGTTTTTAATGAGAAATTTCCTGCACGCAATTTTATCAGTTAAATCTGAAGAAAGCACTGCATAAAAACCTGGAATTAATCGTTACAATCATATGACTCGAAACTGACGCGAATTAATCTAAACAATTTATTTTAAATGTTTGAATTTGGTTCTTAAAAACCGGATATATTCCCCTACACTTATTTTGTTACAAAATACCTTTGATTGCAAATAAGACGAAGTTATAAACAAACAAAGCATGATTACAAAATTCATTTAAACATAATAAAACAAACAATAAAGAATTAAAACAAACGACACTCCTAATATGCGGGAAAGTAAATATTGGGTTGCCTCTCAAAAAGCGCTTTTCTTTATTTATAAGTCTTGTAGCTAAACTTGAAGTAACATATCAAGTATCATAGAAGTGGTCCAAGTCGATGATCTCCCTTGGACTTTCTCTCTCGAGGAGTTTTCTAATGGTGGGGATCGATTGTAGTGTTTTGGTAAACTCTTTTCCATCTGGATCAATCAGTCTGATTTTGGCATGCCATGTTCCATCTCCATTTTTGGGTGGTTTGTTCCAGTTTATTGGTTTGTTAATTAAGTCCTCTGATTCCCACATGTTACTCTTAAGGTTTATGGGTATGGCTCCTAAAAATTCAACCGTTCTTCTAAACACAAGGACATCCTTAAAAGGATTGATCTCAGAAGTCTTTCCTAGCGTAGTAAGGGATTTGTGCGCCTACTCCATCCGATCTAGGGCGTGGTTTGTATGATTCCCATTTTCCAAGCGTGGTCCAATATGGTGCTTCCTCCTCACCTAAATCAACTCCTTTTACACCGAATACCGACCTAGTGATTCCTTCTCCTACTGCTATCTTAGCCATCATACAGTCTATAACTGCATTGGCGGTTGCAAGGAATCCTCTTCCTACAAGCAAAGGGGTTTCGGGGTCTTTTTTTATGTCGATTACGTAGGAATCATTTAATAGTTTTAGTTTTCCTATGTGGACTTCTACATCTTTAACAATCCCAACAGGGTAGGATTGATGTTAAGCTTTTTGAAGAGGTATAATGGGATTATGTTCACACATGATCCTAAATCAGCTAAGGTGTCAAAGGCTTTGAGTCCCCTAATCTACAGGGTAGAGTGAATAGCCCGAGGTCTTCCATCTTGGCAGATACTTAGCCTTAGACGAATGCTGGTCTGTTTTTTCCTAGTTCTAAGCTTTCCACGTATTTATCCAATATTGTGTTATAGATTGGAGCGTGAGATAGTACTTCGACAACCGGTAGGTTAAGATGCAAATCCTGGAATTCATCTTCAATAGTTGGTTCGTGTCTATCTGGTTGTTTCATTCCAATCCCCATCCCTGTTTGCAGCTGGCTTGTCTAGGAAATGTTCGCCTCCGTGGAATATGTTTTGATAGCGTTGATTGAAGTGGAGGGGTGTGATGAGCATTGGGGATCTACTGTTGGGTAAGAATGAGCAGACAAAACAAGAGAAGTACTCAGTTTTGGGTTCTTAACTGTGTCGCTAGGTAGTGATTCTGCCTATCGATCAGTGATGGCCTTCAACACTATGTCAATTTTGTTGGTCATCTTGCTTCGTTGTTGTTTGAAATCGGCTTCAAACCTGGACAATCTAGCGTCTTGAGATGAAATGAAGTTGGATACCAATCCTTCTAGATTTGATTGATTGTTAAAGCTTCGAGGATTGTTGTTGAAGGGACGGTTCGAGATCGAACCGTTGGGTTGGAACCGGCTAGGTGGGTTTGAAAAATTATTTGGGGAATTTTAGGATTGTCTCCACCTAAGGTTTGGGTGACTTTTTCATGACGGATTATAGGCTTAAAAGTGTACCACTAACCTCCCGCTTCGTCGGTACGCGAGGATGCATATTCAACAAAGGCTTGTTCGGGATCTTTCATGCAAAACTAAGTGTCGTGGGGGCCACTGCAGATCTCACATGAGGTAGTGATTTTGTTCACTTGAGTAGGCTGCATCGGAGCAAGATTAGCTTCCATCAAGCGCTGAACTTAATTCTCGAGCTCAATAAGGCGGCGGTCGGATGTACTCGGGACATCTTGAGGCAAAGAGATTGCCTTGACCGGCTTAGCGAAATCCCTGGGTCGTTCCAACTTTCATTTTCATAGAGGGCGAGGTCCTCTAATAATGCCCAGGATTCTTTGGCATTTCTGTCACAAAGCTTGCCACCGGCCGACTGGTTGATGGTTCGTATAGTAACGGAATTGAGATAATCATAAAAGATTTGGACTTGGAGCCAAAGATCGATGCCATGATGAGGGACTTATTGGAGTAAGTCCTTGAAACGAGTCCATGCTTTAGATAGAGATTCTCCTTGATGTTGTTGGAACATCAGGATATCATTGCGGAGTTTTGAGGTTCTTCCCGGTGGAAAGAATTGAGCAAGGAAACGAGTAGTAAGATCCTCCCATGTGGTGATGGATGCTGCTGGAAGTCGTTCAAGCCAATTGCTAGCTTGATCGCGAAGGGAAAATTGAAATAAACGTAGGCGCGTTCTTTCCCTATTTTCACCGTTAAGGTTAAGTGAGTCTACAAGTTTTAAGAAATCCTTGAGGTGTTGGTTTGGATCCTCAGACCGAAGTCCATGGAATGAGCATCCATTTTGTACCAATTGGATGGCGTTGGATCGAAGAGGTACCACATTGCTCCCTACGGGGAGCTCAATGGTATTCTTGTAGCTCTCGTGGCTAGGTTTTGAGTAATCTCTAAGGGTATGTATAGGATTCGCGTCTCCCATGGTGGTTGACGAGAATGGATTACGAAACAATTAACATAAAGAAAAGATAGACAATGAGAAAGCTAATGTACGGAAATTAAATTCTCACTTGAAAGGATTCAAGCGAGTAGAACTAAGTTAAACTATGATCGAAACCTAACTATTCCCCACGCAGCGGCGCCAAAAACTTGATGTGAGGGTTGCGAAAACTTCACAGGAAGTTTTACAATCACCTAGGCAGTGTACCTAATCGTTGCAGTGTAGTATATGCAAGACTCGGGGGTTGTTATCGTTCTCTAGGGGAATAGGTTGGGAAGGCCTGATCATGGTCTAAAAGAATTCTAGGGGTTGAGAGAAGATTATTTTTGTGTTTTTATATTTAATAGAAAGCAGGTAAATCTATGGTTTGAGAGGTTGGTTTGTTTAACTAATTACTAAACTAATTAATATCTAATCTACTGGTGATAACTTTATGATAAGCAAATGTATTTACCGAATCATGCACTACTCCTCAGATTGCTTCTCCTAGATTCGTTGCTTTGTCACACTTGTGATGATCTGTATAAGTATTTCCTAGGTCATGAACGGATTACACGAACTTGTCGTCTATTTAATATTCTGCTAAGGCAACGCACAAGTAAGGTAGTATAAAGACTATTACAAGGCCTCTAAGAGTATATTAAATGCATGTGAAATAACTTAAGAGGGATCAACCATATAATGGGTAAGGTAGTATGAAGACGGTTACCGATGGTATCCTTTCTACACTACTCGCGTTTCCCTAGACATATCAACAGCGATACAAACAAAAGCTGGTTTTCTAAAGCCTAATGCACACATTCATCAATAAGAAGCAACATCTAAAGGATCTACAACCTAAGTTTCATGCAATCATAGATAAATACAAAGGAGGGTTTAGCCTCGCATGTTATAAAGAAAGCAAGAAGAAAAATTAATCAAACAATACATAGACATATTGAATTATTAATGATAAATAAGCTTACTTGATTAAAACATGGATTCAAGGTAGTACAATAGGGTTTTGAGGCCCTAAAAATGACCTATAAAGCTCCTAAAATGACTAGGGTTCGTCTCCCTAGGTTTATACAAAGTTATCCCAAAGTTACACACTTAAAACCCTAAAAACATATGTATATTTATATAGATGTTAACACGATGGCGCCGCTTTGTAATCCTGACACCGTCACCACGTAGATGATTCTATATCCTCTTTAAGTCAGCCACGTCCTGACACCGTCGCCAAATTCCTAACGCCGTCACTAGATAGATCATGACGGCGTCGCTTTATGCCTGCGATGCCGTCTCTAGCCACTGTTTGCATAAATCTTCAAGAGATTTGGTGTAGGTCCGTAATCTTGTCGGTTTCTTCTCCAAATGAGCTCAAGTCACGTGTATTTCCTCCAAAAGCCATCCAAGTGCTAAAACCCTAAAAACAAACGATTAAGCACATAATCTGGGCATATTTGCATGATTTAAGGGGTTATATGACCTTGAAATAGTGTATAAAATGACACCTTATCATTAACTCATTCCTTAGTCTGCATTATTCCCTTATTCTTATTCACCTCTAGTCATACCTAAGGACTGTTATTTCTAACTATGGAGTGTCTTTGGGTAGATCGCTCCGGTTCTGGTTGGATCATAGGACTAATACCTAACCTAACCACCTTATGACTTCAGAATCGTCGTGAAATAATAGGTTGTTGGGTATTTGATCGTCACAATAAAATCATTGAAAAAACAATCAAGCGTTTGATAGAAATCAAAACGTTAAACACTTTGAGAGTTTCTTTCTTTTGAATGCACCCCCTACACAAGTGCATCGATATTCTAAATGTTTCGCACATGAAGAAAAGAGTTTGTACTTGAGTCTTAAAGATCACATTCATCTAGATCACATTGTAATCACATTTTCTCCCCCTATGGAAATAATAAATCACTTAGTATTTTCATATCAATTGATTAAAATGACATTTTTTGGAAAAGCGTGCGGGGAGAAAAATGTTTAAGCAACATGAATATTATGGAACATTTTTTTGATTACTCTCCCTCAACAATATATGTGTGTCACAATATAGAAAATATGACACTTTTGTGAAAATGATAAGACACCACAAATATGTTGAGTTATAGAGTTAGGATGCCTTGGTATAACACACGTAGTAAGAGTACTATAACGCTAAACCGTTCATCAGTGGACGTTAATAGAAGATCTGACGGCTTTTGGATACATAAAATTTGACTTTAAATGAAAGTATCTAAACTACATTAAAAGACGTTTATTTTAACCCCCCCCCCTCTCAAAAATTGACCTATTTATAAAAATGGTTTGACTTTTGAAAGCATCGTGAGGAGAGAGTGTTGAACACACAAATTTGAAAGATTTTGAAAAACCTTTTGAAAAATTGTGTTCAACGGCTTTGAAAATCAATGTTTACTTGAGCTTTAAAGACTTTGAATGTCTTTTAATTGACTTTTTGTGTTAGCTCGAGTCCGAGAAGTTGTTATCTTCTCGTTATGAGGATAGATGTACATGATAGCACATTTTCCTTTATTTAAAGAACGAGTCCTAAGCTGATATTTACTTAAAAGTCGTGTGTCCCGAGCAAGAATATTTTTATTTTTTGAAAAATTGCACACTTGTGTATATCTCTTAAATTCACATAAGTTGACAATCTAAGTTTTATTTTTAAAACGATAAAACTATTCAACCCTCCCTTCTAGTTTCCACAAGTAATTTTTTGTAAGCCTAAATCGGAAGCCCTCTCAACGAGAGCTCTCAATAAAAGCACCAGTTGATACGACCCTTGCGGATAATATCGGGATATGGCACCACTTTTAGCAGGTGCGAGATCCTTAAGAAAAGAGAAGAGAAGATTAGAGATTTATTGGCAAAACATATATTTCATTGATTAAAATATTCGATATTTAAGCCCGAAAAAACCACAAGATAAACAACGAAGACTTTTCTAGTCATACACGAGTTATTTGACTTTTCTAAATAAACATGAAGACATTCCTAAACAATGACACTTAAATAAGGATAGATTTTATATTCCAAAACAATGACACTTAAATAAGGATAGATTTTATATGACATAATCTTTATGTCATACAGGCTAGACGTGACCCTCTTGGGTCGCGGTTCGGCCATGGGCTCGGGCCTAGGCGTATCAGACACTTGTCTGTAAGGACAATGTGGCATTATCATGGTGGTTGTCGTATTGGCAAAGTTTGACTAGAATATAGAGTGTATTGTGTGGATGCTCTTCGAGTCATTGATGGATCCACTATACTAAACTCACCCGGAACTAATCCTCAAGCCATCGTTTTGATGCTTGGTTATAAGTAAGTCAATATAGTTTTATATGAATTTGAAGCAGGTACATGGGAGTGACAATACTAGGACAACGGCTTGCAAGTGATAAATCACAATAAAAGTGACTATGACATTTCAGTTTGACTACTAGGTATTGGTCGTTCCAAATAAGGCAGATGCTTGTTAGATGGTCCATCTGTTTGCAGGGAGTTATTGTTTTGGGTGTGTGGTTGTGTAAAGTGTATTTTGTCATCACAATGGTAGTTTAATAAAAAGTTTATAATATATAGAGTTTTGCTATATCCTCATATATTATATTCTTACATATCTTCTTACACAAACATTAATATTATGTTTTTTCTCCATTCATTATCTTTCTGCATCTAAACCGTTAATTCTGACACTTGTGAGGATCCTATAAGTAAAAATAAAAGTAGAAATAAATAGTATGAGAAAAGATAATTTCTCTAATATATAATTTATTTTTTAAAACAAGTTTTATAGCAAGAAGAACGTTGTGGTGACTGAGTCATGATCATGTAGAAAGTTTAAGAGAAAGCTCACTACTTACAAGGTCTAGGAAAGGTATTCCCTGCCCAACACATGTCTTCCTCGCTTTTACATCGAGACCTTTTGTTCCCCTTTCCCTCTTTTTCTTTTCTCCATTTTCCAACCCATTTTTCTTCCTCATATTCATATCTTTTATAATTTTTTTCTTCAAATTTAGTTTTAAATCATTCAAAATCACAAAATATAGTTTATATTTTTGTTTAATTGCATCATAATTCCGTTCAGTTGCAATAAATTACAACAATTTACAAAAATTCGAAGATAATTAAAATTAAGGTTCCGTTGACCGTGAGTCAAAACGAAATTACTATGCCAATTATTGATTAACAAACGCTAAATTAGCACGGGGTAACATCAAATTCTTTATTTTTGTTTGTTTTACTTATAAATTTCGAAACAAATTAATTGTTTATGAAAGTGCCCATAAAAATGCTTGAAGAAATGTCTCCATGGAGTAATTTTGTGATTTTATAGTTTAAATGTGTCCATTAGAACATAAATGGTGTGCTTGCTTTGCGCATAGCGCTTAGGAGTATTAAGAGCGGTGAACGTTGTGATTTTTAATGCTCGTTTAGCAAGCAAGAAGTAACTTTATCTTTTTTTCTTCGAATCTTATTTTTCACCGCTCTATGAAATAACATTTAGAGCGTTGAGCATTTAGATGTCGGGTTACAGATTTTTTAATTGCAGCATACAACTACATTAACCCGTATTTTTATGAAAAAACCAGGCTGCTCCTCACCAACCGCCACTGCTACTTACTCCTACTGCAACTTTTTTCGAACACACCCAAAATGTTAAATAATTGATAAAAGCTTCAATCTTTGATGTAAAATTGTTTATCAATGATAAACAATGTTTAAAACCTGTGATGAACAAAGCTTTGAATGTGAAATTATTCATCACATAATGTTCATCACGTACGTGTTAATGAAGTTAATTTTCATCACCTAATGTTTATCAAAATAAGTGTTAATCACTGGATGGTCATCAAAGAAAACTAGCCTTCAAGTTCATCAAAGAATTACAAGCTAGCTAAATAGGATTTGAAGTGTTTGGTTGTGAAGAAAGCAAGTTTGAATGTGTTGTTTGGGGATGTGAGTGTTGTGATTTTAGTTTTTTGTGAGTTATTGTCTTCACTCTTCACTACCTCAACCAACTTGTTAGATTCATTAATGTATAACAAAAAAATGTTTGTTATGTTCATCAATATAAAATGTTTGTAGTTTTTTCTATGATTATGGATATATGTTAATTAATACAAAAGTTCATCAATTTTTTTATCTTTACCAATTTAAGTTCATCAATATTAAATGTCAATGCTCATAAGTTCATCAAATATCAAATGTTCATCAACTATGGTCTCATTTATCAATCATAATTTAAAGGAAAAAGTGTTCATCAATAATGGTATAAATGTTTATCATATGTTATGTTTATGATAGATGGTAGATCTTGGGTTAGAAGGAAAATAAAATCACACATGTTAAGCTCAAGGTCGTTTTTTAACTATTTAAAAAAGAACTAATTTTCTATTTCATTCCTCATCTTATCGTGATATGGTACAAATTACCATTTATATGTAATGAACTACCACATTTAGGTGACAAATAACATCATCATTTAACATTTCAATACTAAATTTTGACAATCCATCTACAAAATTGAATGAACTACCTCATCACTGTTTTTTAATTAGAAATCAGATTGCAATTTACATACATAAATACTAGCCGGTTACCCGCGCAATGCGGCGGCGGGTACCCTGTGACTATATTTTGCTGCGAGCAAATGTTATCCGGCTAAGCGTTTTTCTAAAGAAAAAATAAAGAATCTCTGCAGTAAGTACCAGTAAGAGTTTAGGAGTGAAAGTGGGGGTATATTGAGAGACTATTTTTGTTGTAACAAAAAACATTTGTGTGTGGGAGATATGAAATGGTTTGTGTGAATTTATATTATGGATGCGGTTATATATTTTTAATAATCATTATTGATAGTAATGATTTTAAGCGGTTATACGTTTTTAATAATTATTGGAGGCCGTTACAATGATGGTTAAAGCGTACACTTTTTATGATATCTGCTTTATTTTTTTTAAGATTTGGAAATGATAAACTTGGACAAATTCAATAATTATTTTTAACAGTGAACAACCACTACATAATAAAAAAAAGAAATTACTGTATAACGTAAGTAATAGTTAAGTAAATTGAACAATTCCAAACACCCCAATAATCACAAATCAAATATTAAAATTCTAACAATTCGACAAAATAAAACCCCAAACGGGTTATCATCATCATCAATTCAAAACTACAATCACCAAATCACTAACATAACATGATGAAAAAAACTAACTAAAAATATCAGTCACTTCATCAAAAGTTAATAGATTCAGGATCACAGATGCTTTGCAGATCAATCATTATTTCATAAGACTCTATCCCTAAAATGATTTTTCTATGGTGTTCTATGCTACAAACGACTACACAACATTTTCACGTATCATCTCCTCGTTACCAATATTATTCGATCCGACTCGAATCCACCTCGAGTCCGACTCATTAAACCAAAAAAAATATCTGACCAAATTGGTACGATTTCCACCCTCACCATCAACATCTTGATATATCCCGTGAGCATCATTAACCACGTATCAATACCTGCACTAATCACTCATCAAGTTTTTAAACCAAATTTCGGACCACCCAAAACAATATGATTACCTCTGGTTTTTATCACCTTAAAAACAATTTTTGTTTGGGCATTTTCTTTCTAATTTTTCTTGATATTTCAAGACATGTGATACAATTTTGGGCCTATTCATTTTAAGCAAACCACCGAATAGATTAAGTTACATGTCTCAAATTTAAAAATAACAACAAACAAAATAGTAAAACCAACTTATGGCGTTGGTCACTCTCAAACCGCCTTAGCCAGCTAAGCCACCAACTTTTTTCTTCAAAATTATATGTTTTCCTACTGAAGAGTATATGTGGTTTCAATCATCAACCTCAAAAGTTGATCATCGACCTCACATACATATCAAGAAAAATTAAAAAGAAAAGGCCCAAAAGTGTATCACATATCTAGAAATATCGAAGACACCAACTAACAAATTTGCAAACCAATTTGAGAAAAACCAGTAAGATCGAAACCAAAGACAACCGGTTTTAAAACCAAAACCACCACCCAAACCAATACCATTAAACCAAATAGCACAAAGCTCACAAGTATGGTGATGGCGGTTGTGAAAGAGCGCGGTGATGGATGTGTATTGATTTGTGTTTGTGTTAGTAAGGCGACGATAGAGGGCAGAGAAATTATACTTTTGAATGTGTTTTTATATGAGATAATGTGAATGTGTGGGGGATCTTTTGTAGCCCTTAGCTTCATATTGTGTGATTCTTAATTTTAGATACAAGGTAAAGGTTTGGAGTTAGACTGTGTATATGCCCTCTTAATTTTAGATACATGGTGATGATGCTTAAATGGGCCGTTACAAGCAATGGGATGTTACAACTTACAATTATACAAAATTAAATGGACCGTTACAAGCAATGAGATGTTACAATTTACAAGTATACATAATTAAATCGGAAGTTACAACTTACACATCTACCGAATTAAATTCATTTAATTTTCAGGATGTAAGTGTAAAGCTATTGAAAAAACGACTTGACCATATTTTTCTTCAGATTTTTAAAGTCTTCCTTTTTATAACTTGTTTATTTAAAAATCTTAAATACTCTTAATTTTAGAAATTGACTAAATGGTTTATAAAGTAGTAGAGATATACTAACAACTTAATGTATATCACATATGTAAAAAATTTGGATTCATTCATTCTTCCCAAATATTTATTTAGTGAACATACTTCCCAAACTTCATATTGCAAAATATTTTAAAAAAGTAACTCGAATATTTGATTAATGATTGCCAATATTATACTTAAGGCTAATATATACATTGGGCATCCCACGATGGCATTTTGTGAGGTAAAAAAAGTTTTTAAAGCACCCTTTCGGACTATGTGAAAAAGCTACCAAATTGCCTGATATTTTCAGATAGTTACGATTTTTTTAATTACAATTTATTTATCAAATATATCACAAATATTAACTATTTTTTTAAACAAAAACTATACCAATGAAAAAGCCTTTAAATTGCAAACAAAATGAGCCTAGTTAGGGGTGACAAGTTTTGACCCGACACGAAACCCGACCTGAAACCGACACAAAAATTAGCAGGTTCGGGTTGAGTCTAATAGATTTCGGGTTGGGTTTGGATCAACCCATCTGACCCGTTTATTAAACAGGTTTGGTTTGGGTTGGGAATAAATTAATCGGGTCGACCCGCCAACCCGTTAATTTTTTTTTTCTACAATTAAAAATTAATTATATTTTATTATATGTGTTAAATGTGTTAAACGGGTTGACCCGTAAACCCGTTTAACCTATTTAACCTGTGTAATGTGCCAATTTGTGTATATAAAACGGGTTAAATGGGTCAACCCGAAACCCATTTAACGTATTCAACCCGTGTAACCTATTTAACCCGCCAACCCAAGTATATATACGGGTTAAATGGGCCAGGTTCGGGTTATGTGTAAACAGGTTAGGGTTGACATAGCTGACCCGATTATTTAAATGGGTCAGGTTCGGGTTGGTGTTTTCTGACCCGCCAACCTGTCAACCCGAACCCGACCTGAACTGCCGTGACACTCCGTAAAAATTTAGAATTCTCTTTTCCTTTAGGAACAATTATGTACCGCAAAATTTGCAAAATTTACCGTTAATCTCAAAAGAAAGTTATTCTATAAATAACTTGCATCACTTCGTGTTATAGAGGGTTTAAATAGCACGCGAATATTTTTATTTCTACTTTTGTGTCTAAAGAGATATTTTAGAACTTATAGCGGTGAAATCATATTTATTTCACATTTTGTGAAACGAAATCATTTACTTATATTATTTTTATGAAAACGTCTTTACTCAAAATAAATACCCGTACCCATGTCAATACCCAAGGTTTTCCCTATAAAGACTTTATCTCAGTACACTACCCATCTCAAAATTTAGGCAGAAACAATTAAGAGCTATGGGCAACCCCGTGACCAAATCAAAAAACAAATTAAAAAACATCATCATATATATTCCTTACACTATTACCCCACATATTTCATTTATTTTCTAAACCTTCACATGCTATATGTCCCAACACCTGATAAAAATTTCAAAGGCCAATAATAGTGTCATGAAGTACCAATGATGATCAATAGTATTAGAAAGTATCACTATTGTCCAATAGCGTGTATAATATCATTTCACATGCGTTTGAAAATTTCCAGTAACCAAACAAGTATTTTGGGTATAAATAAAAACCATGCTTGTACAACTTCCTAGCACATCTAAATTTTTGAAAATAAGAAGTGAAACCTCAAGTGTTGGATTTAAGGTTTTCGTTGGGTTCGAGAGTCTAGAAGCGTCGAGTTTAAAAAAGGGTGGTAACCAAGGGTGGTTCGAGCTCCTCAATTCCTCCATTTCTCCTCATCGTATGTCAAACTTGGACCTCGGTAAGTCACCCTCATAGTTTAACGTCCATCATCATTATATCATTTAACTCGTAGGCTAACGAACCTTAGCTTTGTATGGCAAGTATACAACGCACGTGGTACGACCCATGCATACCCCTTGGGCCCTTGGGTGCGTACGCATGCCAAACCCCTCATCGTACCATGCACGAAATGTTTGTGCATAGGGGGGAAACGAGAGTAAAACACGTCGTTCATGAGAACGAATATCAAACCAAGGAATTTTTAGGAAAACTTTGAAACATGTACGTAAACGTTGGTTCACTATGGATGAATGAGCGATAGGTTACACTTTATTTGCACGGCTTTAGCACGCATCGACCTTGGCATGTACCTGGACATAGCCAACTAGCATGCGACGAATCACAGCGAGTCGTTGGCTCACTGTTAACCCATTCCAAACTTTTTTGAGCCACCCATGCATGCGAGACAGTTGGCATGCTGCCACTGTTGCTGCCGTAATGTGGTGGTGGTGAAGGAATGGTGGTTTTGCACCAAACGGCTAATGCCTCTGTTATCTTCAACGCACCCTTTTTGGTGCTAATATGTCCGACCAACCAACGCACCACTTGGTGCTGTTGAGCTCAAATGATGGACGCACCCTTTTATGGTGCGGCCGTACTCGACACCAACTTGTGTCGAATCACCCAAACCGTGGCAAGTACTGCCGCGGTTGAAACTGCTCGAGGGGATCGCCCTTGTGTCTAGAGATGAAGTCCTCTCGTTGCAAACTAAATAAGTGATAAACATGCAAAGTAAATAGAAATTTTTTATATATATACATGTGAGTGGCTGCGGAAGGAAATGAAACCAAAAACAATGAGTACAAAAGCTCACTGTGTGCGTCAGGTGAGCAGCAAAAAGAAAAAGGAAAAGAGGATGGACATGGATTGTTATATACATACACGTGATGGGTTTGGTGATATAAAAGAGTGCATGTTCTTTTTGGATTATAACAAGTTGACATAGTAACAATTATACTACATTCATTTATAAACTTTAACATAGATATATATTACATGCGTAGCTATCTAACCCTCGATTCGAGCGCCAATTGGGTTAGCAGCCTGTTAACAAGTATAAATTGGATACGATATTTTTATGGTTTAGAATCATTAACAATGGGACCGAACTTCTAAACATGTAAACGGGTTTATCCCGGTTTATAAATTTTAGTTAACACTAAAAATATTTTCAAAACTTAGTTGAGTTTAAAATATGATTTAAAAGCCATATGATTTAAATTGTAAACGTTGAGACGTGAGAATGTTAAATGCAAGTAAATAAATTTTTACAAAAATTATTTAGACAATTTCACATGAACTGCAACATATAAAATGGATATTTATACAAGATTTAAGTGACGACTAGAGTAGGTAAGTGAGCGAGATAAACATATATGTGTAACTCAATAGTTGGTAATTAATAGTTGTATTATTAAAACCTAAATTGTGTTATTTTAACAATATGACTACGGGACCTTAAGCACATAATTACACCAAATTAAGTACATATACTGATAGGTGCGTAGTCGTGTATCATTCCTAGAGCCAACGGTCTAATCAAAGATATAAGAATATAAAGCGATAATTTATGATTGGACAAACAAATTGAATGAGTAGTACATTGAGTCTTTAGAATGTACACTCAGATTTCTCGTAATTACTTAGGTGTTTGACGAGCCACTATTTGACGTGCATTGAACCATTGTCAATTCCAGGCAATTTATTGACAAGGTGAGTTTTCATAGCCCCTACTTTACTGTTTAAATCATCTTTTGGGGTGAGAACATTGCTTATTTTAACAGTTGAACACAAGTACATTTACTGATTTACTATTGGGTCTAAGTCTATACTCAACCCAACTTGTGGTATTGCCCAATTTATCATGAACCGTCAATTTCTTGACCGGATGACCGGTTAAGGGAGCACGAATGTTATGAATAGATATATCGGGATTGACATCCCTGTTTGTCTTGGACTGACATTAGTCAAGCAAACACAGTTTCATTTGAGTCAGTTACGGATGTTGTGGGTTGAACATCTGCATGGGCTTATCTATGATGATTCATGTTAACCTTTCGGTGTCATGAGCTTAGACAATAGTAAATACTTTTCATTGCGATATATAGGATTAGTATATTTCATGCCATGGTTATAAATCTTGTGGTTCATCACTATTATCAAACAACAAAACCTATGAACTCACCAACTTTATGTTGACACTTTAGCAATGTTTTTCTCAGGTGTTCTATATTACGGAATATATGGAGTCTGCATTGGTATATTGGCATGTAGAGGTCTATCTCTCATATCAAGTCCTCTTCACGCCATGAAGTCACAATCCTAAATCCAGTCTTCCGCTGTAGTGAATTTGGGGGTGTGACAGATTGGTATCAGAGCCACTTGGTTATAGAGAACTAGGTTGCATTAGTAACTCTAGACTATAACTGGCTCTTAAGGACATATCATAATAGCATACACACTATCTATTACTATTTACTTCCTAAGTCAACAACTATTTGGCACGATATCATTAAATAACTAAATTGCCACTTGTCTGTCATGAAAAACATGACTACACATTATCATTCACCATCTTGGAATAACATACCCTATGGATTACGTATTTGCATCATCCTAGCGCAAGGAAACTATCATGACTCTCACCAAATAATTAACCCTATAACCAACATCGCACTACGAAGAGTCACCTACACAATATTATGAATTTTGTCGGTGATTACATCCTTACTATGTCATTTTATGGGGGTCACCTACATAAACACTTCGGGATACCTTGCTAAATCACCCACTCGTTACTTCACTACACAAGGACTCTTTATAGCAACCGTTGTAAAATACCTATACTACTACCTACTATGTCGGTATACCCATATAAGTATTTCAAAGTATGCAAAAATCTACCAAAAAGCGTGCACCGCTTAAATACACCAATAATTGGCAAAGGTCACATCATCGGGAAACGTGAACAACAAACTCATAATGAGACGAAAATGAAAACACGCCCGGTAAAAGTAAGAGACAACAGTCGCAATTAGCAGTCACAAACTACGGAGAGAAGTTTAAGACATAAAAGTCTACCCCAGCCCTGAGCCAAGAATAATATGAACTCTACGGATATGCACCTATTGACCAGAATCCTACCACACTTTCCAGTCACCGGCTTAGGTCTTAACATAAGGATACCACTACTAATTGCGAGTAAATTTCTCAAACAAACAAGAAACATACGAATGCCTAAACCCAACACTCCTCTATATATCCTCGAGACATAGTATGCATAATCATTCAAAACATGCAATACACCTTACCTCAAAAATTAATAACACTCATAAGTTAATCTTTTACTCAGATATGGGATGTAAAAAGAAGAAACCCTATTTTGTCATATGCAGGCCGTATCCGAAAAATGTCTCAATCACTTTCCAGCTACATACCTGACAACTCCCCGGAACAGGAAGCCGCCACGAGACACTCCATTCCAAGAAGAATGGATTCGCCAACCTCTCAGGAAACCCAATTACCTGAACTAGAATTAACTTTGACCCCTGCTACAGGGCGTGAACACTCCCAAGAAATAAATAACCTCAGTGCTCCTGCACTAATATCACAAGCACCTGGGCCATCTCGAAAGAGAAGCAGATCACCATCATCGCCATTCTTCCCAGATGCCATTACCTTCTCTGACGGTAAACCAGCATCCGAGACATCAGAACTCAACCCAGAAGATGTGACAGCCAGACTAGAGGACCTGGAAGTAGAAGTTGACACTCTTCATGCAGACACCGAAGACAAAGAGCTTCTGATCTCCGAATTGCAGGATTCTCTCGCAGCTGCCGAGAATGAGATCGCAATATTGCAGATAAGGGTAGCTGATACCGAGGGCAGACGTGCTGAGGATCATGAACAAATTCAGAAAATTCTAGCCCGCCTAGGCCTGTAAGCAAGACAGCCAGACTCGCTATAACAATGTATCCCAGCTTGCAAAGAAATTAATAAAGACTTGTACCTTGCTTTCATGAAATAATAAATGAAATAACAATTCTGCCCTAAAAAGTTTCTGAGTACATTTACCCAGTATAGGGGAAACCATATAATTGATAATTTTTGGAATCAAATGACAAGCATCGTAATGCGCCAATGAGATAACACTATCGAAATTACTGCTCAGCGCAAAACAAGTATGCTCGTTGCCCAACAAATGAAGAGTACGATCATGTGCCCGGAAAATGGAAATAGAGAAGCTATTTCCGATGAACGCTATGAAACTTGAAGAATCATTTCAAAAGGGCCACACATAGTACTTCAGGCAAGAAACAGTAACCCCTACAAAAATCAAATTTCCTTCCTCCACTATTCGACAATTTGTCAGTCCAAAATATTTTTCTCATTTACAATCAATAAACGCCTTTTCAATAAAATACTAAATACATCTGAAAGATTTCCAGGTAATGACTTCAAATCATGCCAAGATGCGAGGTGGGGCACATAGCAATAAGTGATTATAACGAAAAAGATTAAACCATAAAATACACAACGCGAAGCCTTATTCAATCAGATCCATAGTATTTCTGTTCGTAATACAACAAAATGCAAAATATAGGGAATACAACAAAAATGTAAAACGCTAAAACGACAGATACATCACCGCGTGAAAAGAAACACATCGGATAGATCAGCAAAATAAGAGATGTGATGATTATGATCATGACGGGAGTGACAATCTCGATTGGGAATCCCTTAAGGATTGGTAATCAACAGTTTCGAGGAAAAGGATAAGAAACGTGAAATTGTGAAGTGAGTGATAAATTAAGATAAGGAGGGAGTAACTTAAAAAATATAAGAAAAAGGGGGCAGTGTAGTGGGTAAGAGTTAGGAGGAATATCGATTTAAAATATTTATGTCTAGCAAGAGCGATTACGACCAAACCCTAAACTTACAACAAAAGTTATTATTCGAAATAACTTATACGCGGAGACAATAATTTTTTTTTCGAACACAAAGATAATACCCGACAACATATGAAACGATATGCTCGTAGTAAGATAAAACACATAAGTTGAACATAAACTTTCAGAGGACCACATATGTGGTAGGAAGTAGCAAGGAAATAATAAACCAATTGACATATAACCTAACACCATTCATCAGATACTTGGAGGATACGACAATGTATACACACTATGAGTCTCTAAACCAACTACGCTACAATCATAAACAAATAACTAAAGAAAAACGGATGTCAATGTAAACCTAAGGTATACATAGCCTGATCAACTATGTATAAGTTAGGTCGACAGAGATATGCCCAATAGTACTCGATGTAATAACAAAAGTTTGAACGCGTACACATTTTACTCATTCATCACATTGAAGACAATACTCAAGAAAACTATGAAAGACTACGATTCATAATAATACATCATGAGGATTAAATCCTACATAAACGAACCAAAGTTAAAGATGAACGTTTAATGATTCCTCCTAGAGGATTCGGCATAAGACCAATTAAAATGGTCAAGAATAAAACAGCAATACAACCCGCACGCCTACTTATGAAATCTACTTTTTCCAGAAAGCTTCCATGCCAATCGCCATAATGATGAGTGGCATGATAAGCCCTAGTATTACAACGAGGTACTGGTAATCTTCTTCCTGTGGAACACTCGCCAAATAACAACCAACCACCACAACAAACACAACCGCAATCAGGGGAACGAGATACGACATTTTAATTTAAGGACGGATGAAAATTTAAATAAGGAAACTTATTTTACGCCTTGACAAATTCAAGAAATTGGCAAAGTGTATATATATAGAGTGGAGGTAACGGTTAGCCACATTCTAGCCGTTGGAGCCCCACTTGCCACCTTTGTCCTTTTTTTAACCCATGCCATGAGTAAAACATTTGGATTCAGGGCAAAAGTTCCTGACTTGAAAGGACTGCGACACCCCATAAAAATTTAAATCTTATTTTAAACCCTAAAGGTAAAATCAATCACCGAAAAAGTTTCAGATTGTTAAAATAATTACTTTGGGGAAAAATTTACAAATTAATAACACTATCCCTAAATCACTTTATAATACTGTAGAGGGACAACAATCATGTTCACTCAATTATTCAATACAGAGTTATCACTTTAAAATACTGTGTGGAGACAGTAGTCATAGTCACTCAATTATCCCATTCAAGATGCATCATGGCAAGGCAACAGTCACGAAGCAAACATTTTTGGATACTACAGAAATCAAATGCATTCATTCGAACTTACTAGGTTACTAACATGATAACCGTTGGTTTGTGAAAGTGGAAATACAAGTACGTAGTTAAGACAACAATGTTTTATTCAAAGTAGTACAACAACATGGTTACAACAATCCTTAGACCATTAATCCGATGACTCGCAATCTGAGTCGTACCTCACTACCCCAAATTCTAAAAAGAATGCATCATTCTCAGCTTGTTCTTGCCTAATTTTCTCCTCTTGCGCCTTTTTATTCATGGCCTCTTCTTCCAACATTTCTTTTAGAGCTTCTTCATCCATACGGAGTTGATGTAACTCTTTCTCGATAAGAGGGAAATTAGTTTGTGATGACGAGCAACCTATACCTCCATGTGTACGGCCGGAGTATTTTTCCTGGAACCAAGCAGATCCTAGCCTCCCATTTGTTTCTCTAAGCGAGCCGCCTTTCCATACATAGAAAGATGCAACTTGCGATCCTTTTCAGAGCTTTCTTTTAAAAGAGTGCAAATCAAAGCACGACTCTCTTGAGAAATATCATTGCATTTCTCATAAGTTTTTCTAAGATCGTCCCTGACAGCACATGAATCTTCAAACTGAAAAGCTAAATCCAAAAGCACATCCTGACGACCCTTATCTTCGTTAATTAACCTCTGCACCAAGGCTTCGATTTCAGAGTCGGTGTGGGGAAGCGAGCATGCCATTCGAAATATCTTTGTAGTGGGATTTAAGTTTGAAAATTTGAGAAGAGTAAGGTGGTATTTATAAGACAAAGAGGGAGAAGGTAAATAATTTAAGGCCTTGTCGTTTACTTCAACGGATATATTCCAACATTTTGTCACCTTGGCTCGTCCTGATAGCGAGGTATTCATTTAGGGATAAGTAAGGACCAGTTCAAGAACAAATACCCTCACTTGTTCGCAAATTCACAATCACTTACAACGTCTTGATTTCGGGACGAAATCTTCTAACCTGGGGAGGCTGTGGCACCCCGTAAGAAAATTTGGTTCTCTTTTCGTTAAGTAAAAGTCATGTACTGCAAGTTTGCAAGTTTACCGTTAATTTCAACGAGAAGTCATCTTATGATCGTCAATGCATTACTTTTTGTCATGGAAAGTTTATTTGCACGTGAATATCACCGTTATTACTCGGTGTCTAAAAGGGTATTTTAGAACGAGTAACGATAAAGACCATACTTATTTCACATTTATGAAACGAGACCATTTACTTGTATCACTTTATAAAACCACCTACATACAAATTAATAACTATGGCAACTATGATTGAATTCAACATAAATAAAATAAATTACATACATATGCACATGAAAAAAAAATCCAACATCAGATACATATGTACATATGAAGGTACATAATTCAATATACAATAATAATGGAACATTATCATCACAAATCTTACACACACTACCCTACTACCTTATTATTTTGAATATATCCATCACATGCTACGTATTATCAATCTGATACAAAGTGGGATGAAAGAATAGTAGAGATGCTTTAATAGTAAGATGCCTTAACAGTATTATGAAAAGAAAATGATGTCTAATAGTATTAGAATCATTACCCTGGTACAACAATGTGTATAGGGCCATTCACATGTAGCAACTCAGTAATCAATCAACAACTTCAAGTATAAATCAGAAACCATTCATGAACAACTCCACCACAACAAAAATCTGAAATCGATAAGTAAACTATACGTTTAAATTCAAGTATCGTTGAGTACAAGAGTGAAGAAGGAGTCGGCTTTAGAAGAAGTAGTAACCAAGTTCAAATCTTACCACCATCTTTCTTTCTCGTCACCTTTCAACAAGCTTAGGACGTCGGTAAGTCGTCCTCATAAATTAACCTTCATATGTCATTACTTGTAGTTTAGCAAACCTTGGCTTTTCACGACATGTACACGACTTGCATGGTATAAACCATGCAAGGTTCGCATGAAATCAATCCTGAAAAGAGTGTGATCAAACCATACATAAAGTAAACGAAGTAATGTAACCCTAGTAAACAACATATTATACGAATCAAAGGAACCTGCAACCACTTTAAAAACACGCATGTAATATTCTAGGATGGCTCGTAAGGGGATGATAAGAATGGGGTTTGCTCGTTAACCCGTGTAAACTAATTAAGAGATGTGACTGATGACGTACCACGAGAATCAAGACAAACCATGGTGAGCCTTTTTGCCCACTGATGGTGCGTCACCATCCCTAAGAAACCTGAGCAAGTCATGCTCGTTGCCTCATGGATTAGTCTCGTGACTGTTTGTTACCATAGGGCGTGACATGCTTGCACCCAAGTACGACACGCACAGTAGGCTGCTGCCATGGTGAAACCATGGGCTTCGCAGTAGCTACTGTTTCTGTTACAGCCATTGACTGGGAAAAACACTACCCTAACGCCCTTAGTTCTGACCCTTAAATTACCCGTAACTAACCTTTTGAGAATAGAACCATACCAAGTTACGCGAAAGACCTATAAATACATAACTAAGAGTGCGTGGGTGAGGGGGAAGCAGCCACCACAACAAGTGGTTATCACCCACTATGGCTGCGACAGAAACCAAAGAAAAGAACAAAGGTGTAGGCGATGGAGTTGTTAGTGTTATATTATAATGCATGCATGCGCTTACCATGTGAAGAAGAAGAAAACCCAGATAGCAACTATAAAGGGTGCGTAGATAAGAAACCAAAGACGTAACATAGTGGTTGTCGACCCATTGTAGGGCTACAACTTGAATCAGAAAAGGGGAAAAGGATAAACAAGCATGTGGGTTATAATACAAGTAATGTTCTAAACCTTACATGAAATACAACTTGAAATATAAATGTAGGAAACCATGGATAGCATCTAACTAGTGGCCTTACTCCCACTGTTTACTTTTTATATAAATTCTTTGATACTAAAAATATTTTTAAAGCCTATTCGGGTTTTAAACATGAAAGTTATAAGAGTAAACCAATTTAAAATATAAAAGTTACATATATTATATATATAATACTATTTGGAAAGTCGAGGGATTAAAAAAATGATCACATTAAAGTTTAAAAGGTTAATTTGGTAATTTACTTAATTTAGAAAATAGAGGGACTAAAATCCGCTATTTTGAAACTTAAGGGTATTAGTTGTAAATTAATAATCTTTAATAATTAATTTAACGAGTCAAACGAACCGTGATATATAAAACCGATGATTGCGCAAATTAATTAACGGCTACGATGTAAATAAATAAACGCGATAATAAAATATATAAACTTAGTAACTTACAAATAATGTTTATATTTTTCTTTAGATGTAAATCACATGGACTTGTAAATATAAGTTACGACGCGTAATAGTATAAATTCCTGTATAGATACTTATAGTTGTAAAGTCGTCCCTGGAGCCAAATCAACACTTGAAAACGTAAAACGTTAACTCATAAACGACAATGCCCTTTTATGACCCATTTGCATAATTCATTTTATACATTAAGTTTAGAATGTAAACTCAGACTTTGTCATAATTACTTAGGTGTTTGACCGAGTCACTATTTGGCGTGCATTGATCCATTATCAATTCCAGATGATTAACTGACAAGGTAAGTTTTCATAGCCCCTTCCTTACTGTTTTAAATCAACCTTTGGGGTGAGAACATTGCTTATTTTTAACAGATGAACACACGTACATTTATTGATTTACTATTAGGTCTAAGTCCCTATTCAACCCAACTTGCTATATTGCCCAATTGATCATGAACCGTTAATTATTCGTAAGCGCGAATGTTATGGATAGATCTATCGGGATTGACAACCCTGTTTGTCTTGGACTGACATTAGTCAAGCAAACACAGTTTCATTTGAGTCAGTCATGGATGTCGCGAGTTGAACATCTGGATGGGCCTACCTATGATGGTACTTGTTAACACTTCAGTGTCATGAGCTTAGACAATAGTAAATGTTTTTCATTATGATATATAGGATTACTATATTCCATGCTATGGTTATAAATCTTGTGGTTCATCACTATTACCAATCATTAAAACCTATGAACTCACTAACTTTATGTTGACACTCTAGCAATGTTTTCTCAGGTGTTCTATCTTATGGAATATAAGGAGTCTGCATTGGTATATTGGCATGTAGAGGTCTATCTCTCGTATCAAGTCCTTTTTACGCCATGAAGTCACCATCCCAAATCCAGTCTTCCGCTGTAGTGAAATTTGGGGGTGTAACAATAGTCTACGCTTAACCACCTACTTCTCTATAACCTGGCTTTGATACCAATCTGTCACACCCCGCCAAGGCGAAAACGCGAGGCTTAACATCATGGATATCATCACAACACAATGACGTCTATAAAGAGAATTCTACATGCAATAAATAAGAAAAGTATAGACATAAAGTGTCATAACAATACCCATAAAACTAATCCAAATCCAAAAGACGTCTTTATTGATGAAACAAAAGTTCTCGCCAATAGAAAGACATCTAACATGTATCTATAATTCAAACAAAGAAATATTCAAGACATAAAAGCAATAAACTCCATGACATCCTATGGTCTCTTTCTAGCCACTTCTCTCTATCTTATCCCTATGATGCTCACCTGAAAATGATGCTTAAACATCAACATAATGTTGGTGAGAGTCATAGGTTTAAGACATGCCAATAACTAGCTTTGAAATCACTGTGATAAATAAAACATAGCATAGCAGAACATACAATGAACTATCATACAAGCTAACATGCAATCATATCAACCCACATTGAGACGCTCATGGTCAAACATCACAAATATATCCATATCCACAACAATGAGACGATCACGCTCACTATTAACAATCTACAACAATGAGACGATCATGCTCACTATTAACAATCCATAACAATGCGACAATCACGCTCACTATTAACAATCCACAAATTCCTTGAGACAGTCACACTCAAGCACAACAATCCATATCATATTAGCAAGTAGCACATAACATACAATAGTCTCGTATAGCCTATGCCTCATTTAAAACACATTATCACAGTAACTAAAACATTTAAACTCATAGCATCATTTTCACCCTAAGAAAACATAAAAAAAGCGGCTATGAAACTCACCTGATGCTTAAGCAATTTCCAAACTCCTTGCACAAAACTATAAAATTAAACAAACGCATGTTACACGCGACTAAGATAAAATTCTTATGCCCATGTAATAATCATATGATGGATGTCTAAGGTGTTTATTTACCCTCATGGGTCACCCCGACACCATGCCCAACATTTACCAATTCGTTTACATACTTTTTCAATGTTCAACAATTTACCCAAAAATGCAGAATTTTAGTCACTATACCATTTTCTAAACCACACCTACTGACCTTTATAAATTTTATCAAAAATCACGCATTTAATATTATGAGTTTACTATCTCCATGATTTTTCTACTAATTTATATCCCCTCTTAAATGCCTCAAATAAAATCAAACTTTTAACTACTCAGTTTTGGATCTGTACGAACACTAAAAGTTCGGACCTAAAAACCATATTTAGACTCCAAATCAGAAGCTCTCCTTTGGAGGATTTTTAATAGACTCATAGAACTAAACTCATGTAGGTTGGCTAATCTTAATTCAAATTTTAAGTGGGGGGTTTTACACCCCGTAACCTGACTTAAATCTGACCCGAATTTACTGCTTTGACAACTTTTCTTGTAACCAACATTTGATTGACTTCCCGACCTTAAAAACTTTCAAGGCCAGATTTTCTAGAAATTAGACTCTCTGAGCTACAACCTAGGCTTAAGAATCATATCAATTCATGCATTTATCACTTAGATATCATCAAAACAACACAGCCTTAAATTCTGCTAAACCCTAATTCAAGTTTTAACGCGAATTAAACCTAACCAATTACACCCATAAGCTTCTAATTAAACCCTAATAATTATAACATGTTTATTATATCATTAATTACAGATGTTATGAAACTCTAATTATCTATCATAATAATTATTACATTATTTAATGATAATTAATTAACAAAAGCTTAATTGAAACATACCTAAACCTTCATTCTTGAACAACAAATCACCTAGCTTGATCTTGAATAAATAAAATATTTTTTTTCTCTCTGCCCTTGAGTTTGATTGGTTAAAACAATATGGGGGTTATGAGTTTGTATTTATAGTGTGGGGAAAATGATCTAGATAATTACCAAATTAGAATCCTAATTATACTAAAATTAGTTTTTCCCTTAATTAGAGTCCTACTAGGATTGGGCTTTATTCTTTTTTTTTTCTAAAATTTGTATTTACTATTCAAGTATAATTTTTTTATCTTTTATTAATTAATTAATTACCTTCACTACCTTAAGTTTTTATAAAAACCTAAGCTAATTTGGTAAACCATTTTGCTTATAAACCACTTTCTAAAAATAACTTTTC
>BQNB010018081.1:0-68866 GCA_026074375.1 Tanacetum coccineum | reverse complement strand
CGATTTCTCATTTACTCCCTTGAGCGTCAATACTGGTATTATATGAGAATACCTATATATATATGAGCTATTTTTTTTTTTCTGTCTTACACGATACCGTCATTCATTTATGCCATGAGGCTTTTCATTTCGCCAATGTTACTTTAAATCTCTATCTTTAGTTATACAAGTCACTTGGGTACATATACCTGGTGCAGGGTCTTAGGGTTTAAATCCTGGATAGCATAAAGGAATCCGCAGAAAGTTCTGGATGGACCGGGCTAGAAGGACCTGCAACATCATGCCCGCTGGTAGACATGGAATCCCCAAAAAGTGTAGGGTTCACAGGCTTAACCGTGACTTTGGACATCAAAACTAGAGAAGCCCCGATAACAATAGTAGTGGTGAAAGCCGCGGTCATCACCGGGGGATCCAAAATAGTAGACCTGACAAGAGAAGACACTTCAGCATCCACAGCATGGGTACCAGAATGATGAGATGAATCCGAAGAAATTACAAACCTCACGGCCGCAGGTTTAGTCCGCAAGTTAGGACCAAAGACAGAATCGGTGTGGTCATCCCCCTCATGCTCTGGTGTTGGGGTCACCGAAAAAGTAACCAGAGGCATAGTGGCTGCAGCCGTAACCCCAATCTTCGCAGCTAGTTTACTTGCAAAGTAGCACGAGATTTCCCACCAGTACTAGCAGAAGCACCAGAGGTGTCGTAATCATCCCTTAGCTTCTTTGGGGGAAGAATGGAACCACTAGCATCTCCGGCTGCTTTTCTCTTTTTCTTCAACCTCATGGGCTTCTCGGTAACAACCTCATTCATAGGCTTAACAATTGCTTCTTTCAAAGCAACATATTCACTTCCCCTGGTAGAATGTTCCTTCTCAGCACCATTTCCTAGAACGGGAGGAGCAAGCGGAACAACACGTCCGCGATTAACCTCAAGCAGTGGAACCTGATCGCCTGCTTTTTCCATCTCATCCACTCTTACCTTGGTGGGATCAGCATGATGAATGAAAGAAAAAAGATCCATAGCTGCAAAACAATAAACAAACAATTTGAGACAGAATGGAAAGGAAAGACAAAACAAGTAAAGAAAAGTCACCCACCCTCATTATTATCATCCAAGAAAGAAGGATTGTTCTCATCAAGCTCATAGTAGCGACTTATCCTAACCCAGCATAAAAAGGGTTCCGCAAATTTCCAGAATGGAGCAGTATGTGTGCGGAGGAAGTCACACACTTCCGCATTGTACTGAGAAGGTTTTGGAAAAGGATCTTTCTTTAAGGTCTTACTTTTGTGCAATAGCACGGAAAGTGGGAAAGCGGTAGAATCAACCCAGAAAAAGTTATCATTCCAGTTTTTTACAGAATCTAATGGTTTGCTATGACAAACAGGAGCCGCGTCAGAACGTTTGCTAAAGGACATCCGGCCCTTATTTTGGGAATTAATATATAATACGCGGAAGTTACCAACTGTGGGTTCAAAACCATGAACACGACATAAGATCTCAAAATGAGAAATTTTAGCCGCGCCAAATACTAATAGTTGAGAAATATTGATGCAGAAGTGCTCAAGAACATCTACAAAAAATTAGGAGAGAGGTCACCGAATCTATACTCTCCAATATTGATTGCAGACCGTGTCATGAAACATCTACAAAAAATTAGGAGAGAGGATATGGGCCAGTTGCGCACAAATAAAGAAACGACTTTTATTAACTAATTTGCCCAAACTGGATTTTGCAAAATACTTTGATTTAGACCAGGTAACTCAGGATGAACATCAGCAGGAATATGGTACTTCACACATAATGCGTTTAAGGGCGTTTGGGTTAATTTAGATTTAATGTCATATATGGTACTCATGACGGAATATAAACAAAGGAAGGAAACCTAACCTGGTAGCCTAAAAATGCGAAGCAGTGGAAAGCGTGGAAATTGGTTGACAGAGCTCAAAAATTTTCAACAATGGCGAAAACAGGCGATGAAGGAAAAAGAAAATAGTAAAAACAAGGGGGGATATTTATACTCTTGGTATATTAATTCAAAAGAGATAAGATGATGCCACGCGTGAACCACTAAGTAGATCAACGCTCAGTATAGGCGGTAAAAGAACATGATGATAGTTAGGTAACTGCCACCACATCATGTCATTTAGAAGATGAAAGGTTAGGGTAATTATACGTCATCCAAGCCCTACCTACCTAGTTAAGGAACAGTCTCGGAAAAGCAAACAGTTGCGGAAGAAGGTAGACGTGCGGTACTAAGCGAACAAAGTCTAGCAATATTCACCGCATGCAGTAACAATACTAGACTGGGAGGAGTTGATGACGTATAATAGGTACGATAGGCTTATGGGCCTGGGCCGTACCATTACACATAGGCCTCGGCCTAACTAAACAAATAAAAAGTATGATAGGCCAAAACTAAGCCCAGAACCACACTGGCACGGCCCAGATACAACAAAACGGACGCGAACCGATCATAAGCTGCTTTCGTAGGCCTTCCGCGGACCAACTAGCGTCTGCGGAAGGGATCCGCGTCCGCATGTCACGATTATTGTGGACCCTTTCCCGACAAAGGTCCCACTCCGGCCACTACAATTGTAGACGAAATACTAGGAAACCCTAGTACTATACCCCCTATAAATAGGAGTCATCTGACACACTAAAAGGTATAATTTTTCTGACTCCTCCAAATACACACACATACTTCTGATAACATGATTTCTTACTCTCACGTCGGAGTCTAATCGTGGGGTCCGTCCTCACGGTAAGGCTAACGGTTTACTCTCATTGTGTAGGAAATCATCTTAATCACTTGGTTTAGTACAAGATCCAGCCCAAAGTGAGCTTGAAGGCTCAACCCAATAAGCGATCTTAGCCCATCTCACACCCGTGACATATTTTGTGCTAACAGAGTTCATATTCGTGCTCGTGATCGATCTTGATATTCTTGATCCTCTTTTTTTTATCCTTCTACTATCCTTGGTCGTGAACGTGCTATTGTTCTCAACTCAGGGGCGGACCTGGGGGGTTCCCGGGGGTTCACGGGAACCCGATGGATGTTTGTCGCGTAATGTAATTTTTTGTAAAAGTTCTTGATTTTTTCAAAATGAACCCGGTCCCAAAATTTTGTGTCACGTAAATATAACTTAATCCAAAATTTTGGGTATTCGGATATATAAAACTTTTATCTCCACATTTCGGATATCCAAATTGAAAAAACTTAGCTAAAATACGGGTTCTAACATAAAACCGTCATCGCAAATTTCGGATACCCAAATTTGTAATATAACTAGTTATTAACAAGTCCCTTAAATTTTTTAAATTGACAACAAAAAAATTATTGTCAAAAATGTCACATTCGCTTTAGTCCACAAAAAGCCATGAGACGATTCCAATGACGGACCTAGGGGGTTCCCGGGGTTCATGGGAACCTGACGGATGTTTATCGCGTAATGTAATTTTTTGTAAAAGTTTCAGATTTTTTCGAAATGAAGTCGGTCCCAAAATTTTGTGTCACGTAAATATTACTTAATCCGAAATTTTTGGTATTCGGATATATAAAACTTTTATCAAGAATTACGGATATATGAATTGAAAAAACTTAGCTAAAATAACGGGTCAAACATAAAACCGTCATCGCAAATTTCGGATAGCCAAATTTCTGATATAACTAGTTATTAACAAGTCTCTTAAATTATTTAAATTGACAACAAAAAATTATTGTCGAAAATATCTCATTTCATATTTTCGCTTTAGTCCACAAAAAGCCATTACACTACAACATTTACCACTATCCCCAGCGACATTTCCAGGCCTTCCCGGGGGAGTCAAATATGGTATCGTTGTACATTCGATTTTTAACGGATGAGTCCGTCTACTGGTTGGTTCTCCTGGAGCTTCAACGGCTCCAATTTATTCTCCAGGATCTTCATCGACTCCAATTTACTCTCCCGGATTTTCAACACCTCCACGCTATTCTCCAGGATCTTCTCCTGGAGTAGTTTGTCATTTGGAATGTAATTCGTATGCTTTAAACGTCGGTATGTAAGTCTCGTATGATTATCGTTCTAATATGTTTAAGTGTCGCTTTGTAAGTCGCTTGTGTTACTACAAGTGGTATGTATAATATTTATATAATTATTATTTAAAACCACACAACGAACCGAGAAAACGAAGTTTTTTTAATCACTGCGCTTTATCATTCACGTAAATTAATTTTTTTTTATAAATGTTTTCCCGGGCGACATGTCGCCCGGGAAAGTGAGCGGGAAAAAATGCCGCTAAGATTTTCGTTGATTTTTTGGGTCAAATTTTAACCACATATTCCCGGGCGACATGTCGCCCGGGAAACTCTCTTCCAACTTTGACTAAAAAGTCTATAAGAATTTGTGCCACGTCGGACGCACTTTTGTCGTTTAGTGATCTTTCCCGGGCGACAAATGTCGCCCGGGAAAATTCCGTCACCTGTTCTACTTTTTCTTGTAGTGTTAGACGATTTGATACCATAATAATCGTATTTACCACTTTGACAAATCTTTATATAGTAGTATTAAATAACTAACTAAATTCATGGAGTAATGGTTTGTGAAAGAGATTTCAAACTTATAGAAAATATAGCCCTTCAATGAAAAAAATCGAAAACCTACCATAAAAAAACCAAAAACCGAAAAGACCAAACATATCTTTTGGTTCGGGGTTTGTTTTAGTCACCCCTGATCAAAACCCTTTATACTCGTTAAAAAATTTATGTGCACTTGATGACTTAGTGTTCTAGGTCCGCCTCTGTCTCAACTTATAACATATCAAGGCTATTGTCACTGCTGAATAGGTATTGCTTCGAGATCCCTCAGATGATAATGTAATACCAGTTGTTGAGGAACTACGGAGGAGATTGCCCGTTGCAAATGCAAATTAAGGAGAATTGGGTGGTCAAAATGACGTTGAAACTGGAGATCGTCTCGTCTCCATGAAAGCTGCAAATCGCCTCTAGGAAAACCTCTAGTGCTCGGAATTCAAATGGAGACTCATCTTCTTCGCCAGTTTCAACATCATTCAGACCACCCAATTATTCTTGATTTGCATTTATAACGGGCAATCTCCTCCGTAGTTCCTCAACAACTGGTATTACGTACAATCATAGTTGGAACTCTTTCTAAGCTCAGGAACTGTATGCATGTCGATTTATGCGTTAGTGACTGGTATATTTGTCATGAATATACCTTATACGTGGAATGACCATCATGGGTGGTGATTTTGTCGGGTGCATTCTCTGCTGTTCTCTTCTTCTGATTGTTTCCTATGCTCGTTTAAAAGGTCTCGTTGGATCTTGAATTTGATTAAGTAAGTCCCTGATTTCTAACTCATAGTCGCTTCGATCTTTTTATTTTAGTTCTCCTTAAATAAAATACCTGACTACTTCTCTTTCGTCGTTCTTTTTATGACTTTAACAGTACTTTGAAATCCATCTACTTTAGAAATAAAATACCTAACTACTTCTCATCTACTTTCGACATGCTCTTTGAGCCTTGTTGCCCTCAAATGACACTTGCCTGATTGAGTTAATTCAGGTTCGTCATCATTTTTGTTCATAAACCAAACAAAATTTCGCAACCTTTCGAGATGGGGAGCGATTAGTTCTCAGATGGCAAGTTTTTCGTACCAGACGTTCGATGAACTAGATATCTATTGATGACGTACTACGAGAACAACAACGACAATACTCGATTTTGTGGTTACCTCTAGAAAACTAATTAATAAACATAAACCCAATACAGATCCATTGCAAATAGTTCCATGCAATTGAATAAAATGTTAATTCTATAATCTTTCTGATAGTATCTATTATGGGTCATTGTTTTATCTTTAAATTTACAACGAATTTAATTAATATTTTTGTATCTTTTATCAGTGTTACAAAAAAAGGCTTACAAGGCCGATTAATATGAAGACATGGTTTGCAGATAAAGACTATAGATGTACCTCTTTTTCAGCAGACATGGTTTGCAGATAAAGAAGTAAAACCTCTGAAAAACAAACGACACCAAGTTGTAGTAAAATTTGATGTACGCTTGTAAAAGTGTACATCAAAGATAAAAATTGTTATCGAACGTGTTCATAATTGTGATAGAGCATCAAATTTCGATAACATTGTCAGCAAACATTTCGCTAGGATTGCATGCACAATCAGGTTGTTGGCTATTTCATCCGGGTAACATACCACCAAAACCTGGCGTTTTGATTATTTGCAGACTATAACAGATAAATAACTTACAATTTGCTAAGAATACCACTACAATAATGGTTCGTGTGCAAGTTCTTGGACAGCGGGTATTTACGCGGCTTTGGTACTCATCAAATTGGGTCTTCATGCAATCTGTTATTTTACTCATGACAATGTCTGCCTCTGCACACAGACAAGAAAAACATGGAAGCATCTCAGCCCTGTTTGATGCAGGCAGCTCTCTCATATAACATTTTATCTTGTGTAACTTATCAAGGATACCATCAATCTTCTTTTTCCCTTGCTCAATCTGTTCACCCAGACCTCCCCAACAGCTATTGATACGTGCCATCTCTAATTTCTCTAGAAGCACTCGTAAGTCGGCCATATGCCATTTTGCTTTCTTGGCATTATTCTCTGCTAAAATCTCCTGCATGATACAATAGAGTTTATAGAAAACATAAGTAGACATTGATGGTATGATGGCTCTATGCCTCTATGGCTCTATAATCTTGTTTTGATGCAACACAGAGTTGGCCTGATTTCGTCGAAACTGAAACACGGGGCAGCTTACCTACTCATAGTCATATTTTGCAGATTGTGAAAACATATAAACCAGCTACACAATTTCTAACTATCGCATATTATGTAAATTTTATTTCCCGCAAGAGTTAAACGCGTACTATAAAATTTAGAACACACACCATCTAAAACACTAACTTCAGTTTATTGGAGTCTTATAGGAGATATGATGAGAGATATTATATTCTCCAAATATTTATAGGATCAGAAATAAGAATATAACTTTAAGAAGTTCGGAACATATACCATCAAAAATGAAAATTTGTCTGATGACATCATATCTTTCAGATTGAAACCTAACATAAGGGGTCTAACTCATTATGCTAATTGCTGCCGTAATAGTATTTACTATCTCAAGGAGAAAGTATGATGCATGGGAAATAACAAGATACTTGACGAGGTAGATGTAAGTACCTCGCGTGAAATCATTACGAATGTAGCATTTGGAGAATTATCTAGTATAAAGTTTATGACTTCAATAGCCAAATTTGCTTTCTTCGTTAACTCCAAAGGATAAATCTTTAAATATTTTAAGTTGGCAAACGGAGGATGTTGATGTGATAATAGTTCCACAGACGATGAAAGAATCTGCACAAAAAATTACAAAGATAATTATTCACAAGTATATTTATACACACACATATATTAAGTTTTTTAAGGATATGAATGAAATTTTGCCTACATACAAATGCACAAATGATGCTTTGTCAATCTAGTCTGAGCACAAAATGCTATGAAAAGAGCTTATAATGTTTGATATAAGAGATAGGATATGTAAAATGGAAAAAAAAAACATTATATAATCGATATATGAAACTCCTTAGTGGCGGCAGCAAATGCCAAGCTTTCGCATCTTACAAGAACTCGACACAAAGAAGAACAAAGTCTACATTGTTTAAATATCTTATTAAAGTCTCTCAAACTAAGGTGGTATAAAGTTAAGGACCGCTAATACCTCAAGAATTTCCATGTTAAGTGTAAGAAATTTGACACTGTGGAGACGTTGAAGTAGACCAAAAAGTTCTTGAGGTTCTTGCTCAATCGGATGGCTAATACTTATATCTACCGTTTCCAAAGAATGGAAATCATCTGCAGAGAGATTCAAAGAGATATAACATTCAATGTTTAAATGGGCAAGGTCAGGTGCAGAAACAAGAATCGCCCCTGAAAATTGTTTAATATTCAGATTTCTGAGTTGAGGTGCAACCACATTGAAAACTTCAACATCCACATGTAGATATTCAATATTGAGTTTGGAAAGTTGTGGATGACAGATATCGATATTGGATTTCATCATTTTGCAATCTCTTATGGTGAGATTCTTCAAGTTCACACACTCGGAGGAAGTTATCAAAATTGACATGCGACAATGTGATTCCATCAAGATGCAATGTGGTTAAAGCTGGTACCTCCCACTTTGATGTAAGGGTAAAACCAGTCATATCATCATCCCAACCTCTAACAGCATGACCACATTGCCACCTGTAACGACCTTGGTAACAACAATCCGCTTTCAAAGTGAGATGTTTGAGAGACTGGGAACTAAATAGAGAAAGAGGAAACTCAACATTATTACTCTCATAAAAGCATGTAATATCCAGTTGTTGGACATTATGAGAGAATGCATAATCCAGAATTTTTTTAACAAACACAAGGCTATCGTCATTTCCACGCAAGATGAGCCTCACTCTGCAATGCTCCACCTGACCCCCTTGAACTGCTCTCTCCTCTCTGATGTCTCTCCCTTTTCTTATCGCGGCAGCAGATGGAGAAACATGTTCGGATATAGTATAATCCTTGCCTGAAAAAGTAAGACATGGCATTGTAGTCCAGATAAACCTCCATCTAGATGACAAACAACTCATTTTAATAACATCTTTGATGTCATTAAAAGATAGGATTTTATGGATCAAATCATCTGGCAAGCTACTTAGCCGGTCGCTTTCTTCAATCATTTGTTTCTTATCATTCTCAGGATCATCCATTTTCTCCTCGTCCTCCTGTTGCTTCTTAGTCTTGTTGCTAAACCTGTCTTCTCTTTTGACTCCAAAAGCTTCAATCCCATAGAGTTCAATTAACAATTTAAGCAAAAACTATTAATACATGTTATTCATGATGTGGTGTCTATATTTATGCATTGCTTATGCTTTATCCACACTGCTTATGCTTATATGCTACTAGTAATTTTCAGGTTAAATAAGCCGATTCTAATTCGCATGTGGAAGCTGCTTATTTCAAAGTTGGTTTATTTTGGGGTCAATTCCATATTTACCCAACATAAACAACTAAACATCAAAATGTCATATTTACCCAAAATATTAATATAAAGGTGCAAAGTGGTCACGCCAACATCATGAAAAAGGAAAAGGAGGGCTTTACCTGGTTTGAGTCTGTGTGGCGGTGGGCTCAAACCCCGTGGATTAGTCGGCCAATAGGTCGGAAACCATGGTTACCCAAAAAAAAATTACCTTTTTTACTAAAATATATATTAAGCTTAAAACATTTTATAAATGAAACCGGTATAAATTTTCAACAAATAATTATCTTTGTTATTGCGGATTTCACAAAAATAAGCAGATTCAAACACCATTCCAGAAGTACTTATTTATAACCAGAAAAAAAAAAAAGCAATCCCAAACACAGCGTCGAGATTAAAAATAATTTTTTAAAAGTTTTAAAGTTCAATATTCATGTAAAATATGTATTGTATTAACGTAGTAACAAACAATATAACAAAGATATTACGTACTTTATGTTGAACGATGATACGGTGGGTATATTAAGAGAAGGTGAGCGAATATATATACGGTGGGTAGATTAACATACCGTTTTTTTACGCTCGATGGTGAATTTTCAGAAGGTGAGCGTGAGAGAATATATATATGCTTGGAAACCATTAAGGAACCATTAAGGAATATATATATGCTTGGAAACCATCAAGTATTTAGGGTTAAGGCCCATATTTAATAAACCTTCTAAAATAATTCACGATTTTGAGGCTAACTTTTTTTGGGTCTACATATTTTCATGTCAAGGAATCATAATTTTTATTGTTAATTATTACCTCCGTCTTATTTTCATTGTTCATGTTTCCTTTTTGAGATGTTCCAATTTAATTGTTCACTACTAAAAATAAATAGGAAAGTTTGATCAAGTTTACTATATTAGCTTTGTTTGAAACTAATATTAAAAACTTTAAAGAAAACTTTAATTAATTAGCTAAGGGAAAAACTGTCATTATGTCAAAAAATAAGAAAGAGAAAGCAGTAATAAATGCACTTTTTTACTGTGTGTTTTTTGTCAGGGACAATAATTTTGAAACGGAGGGAGTACTAGTTTTAATGCATGTGCATGGACGGGCCTTAGATACTATATTTTTTTTAAATATATGCATAATTTTATTTTTTTCTTTTTATAAGTTATGTTATAGAGGATTATCGAAATCACATAAAATGAATAGATTCATTAAATCTTTTATATATTATATGAGTTTGAGGATAATTAGTTATTTTTTCTTTTGATTTACATGTTTTTTGACTCGGTAATGTGAACTGACTAATCCCAGCAAAACTACCTTTTTAGATAGCCAGGAGTTAGCTTAAGTGAAGCTCAGCTTCGAGACCACAAGAGGATTAATTTTCCCCTCTTTATATTCGAACCATTGACCTCCACTTTGAAAGGCTGGTATTCTTACGATTGCGTATGCAGTTGATATTCTATATGTTTTATGATTATAGTTGCATGAGTGTGTTAGATATACTTAAGATTCATGGTCATACTTTGTGTTAAAATATGTAAAATTTTAGCTTCGCAATCGAATTTAAAAACATCAAGTTGAGTTATCAAAAGTAGTGGTCACGAAGCCGTCACCATGTCAAATCTTTTAGATTTGGTTTAAGTCGGTTACGTCATGACGCCATCGTCAAATCCATGACGCCGTCACTAGAATGATCACGACGGCGTCGCTTTATGCTTGCGACGCCACTCCACGCTCTGTATGTACAATTCTTCAAGATAAATGGTGTAGAGTCGTAGTCTTGTCTGTTTCTTCTTCAAATGAGCCCAAGACACGTGTATTTCCTCCAAATGTCATCCAAGTGCTAAAAACCTGAAAACAAACGATTAAACACATAATCTGGGCATATTTGCATGATTTAGGGGGTTAAATGACCCAAAATAGTGTATAAAATGACACCTCATCAATTTATTATTTATATTAATATATGGTTTGACGAAAGAACACTAACGGTCGTTAATTAGTTCGTTATGAATAAATAACTATAAAGGCTTTTTAATTAATGGGTAATTAAATGTAATTAACCATAAATATTAGAAAGTCAAAAATTCAACACCAAGAGGTGTTTCCCATTGGTTCGACCGGCCATAGCCCAAGGAGGGGTATGGGTTGGGTTTTGAGCTATCTTTTCCTCCAAGATATGTATTTTAGGTAAACCCTAAATTCATCTAGTATATAAGAAGGATCCTAGAGCTCATAATCATAATCCCTCTCTTCTCTCCTCTCTTGGACGACGCAAACAAACACCCATCTTAGGGTTTTCTTTGTTTTTTGCTATTATTGGTGTTCACTTGTTCGTTGGTCAAGAACTAGCATTCGGGTGATATCGTTTGACGTGTAGTGTGGATACATGTAGAGGTTATTTATTTTAGTAACTAGAAGTAGTGTTTCGTTTGCACGTTATTACACACGTGCGTGTACTCGAAGTGTCTTCGATTCGTCACTAGCTTGGTTGCTAAAGGTATGTTACCTTATTTATGTTTATGGTTTTCTTATGTGTTAATTATTTATGCTATATGTGATCTATATCCGTTGCGTAGCTCGTTTAATATTAATGTAATATTAGGTTATTTAGATAACGATTTCCAACAGTGGCATTACGAGCCATCTCATATAGCGTAGTAATTACATAAAAAACGTAAATAACATGTAAAAAATGTTGCATATATATGTATTTTATTCTTGTTTAGTATGATTAAATTTGGTAAATATGTTTTGCATGTTTTATATAGTGGCGTTTATTATATAATTATGCAAAAATAATTTTCAAAATTAATATAGACTAAGAGTACATTATTAAAATGCTTATTGTTTGTATATTGATACGTACACTTTGCTAAATCATGGAATATATATATGTAAATTTGTAATTTTCTTGCAAACGTTCTATAACGTAGGGGTTTAGTGGTTTCCGCAAGGGAACCCGCGACGGAACAACGCATGAATACACAAATTTTACAAAAATCGTTTTAAACAATATTTTAAGTTTTACATAATGATCATCACAAATAAGATATTAAGAATCAATTTGATCATCATCAAAAAAAAAGTGTAGTTAAAACACTTTGAGTTTCTTAAGATTCGTGTGTTCATGGACACCTTTGGATAACATTTCCCTTATGAGATTGATTTGTGAAGCATTTACCTCACTGATAGCCTCAACATCATATTTTGGCTCTGCATCAGCATTGCTATCTGTTGGTTGAATGCGTGCGATCATGATTACTGCTGCACTCGGATCTTGCAAGGTATCATCTCCATAAGCATTGTCGAGCATGAAATCATTTTTCTTCATCATTGAGGTTGCCTCCCGCTTTATCTTTCATAGCCAGCAACATTTGTTCTCTGAAATACTTTGCATCACAAACTTTTGGTCGTGGACAATCACTAGCATAATGGCCTTTTACGTTGCAGTTGTAGCACTGAACATTTGCCTTCCCAGATTTGACTCAGTTTGTGGAACCCGATGAACAATCTGATCATTTTCATCAAAGCTGCTAAACCATACCATTTCCTGCATAGCTGCTTGATTTACTGTTTGTCCTCTCGTGCATCCTGTTACCATTACTAACAAATACCACATTCTTGCTTTGTATCTCAACCCTACCATCCTATATCACTGCTTGATTCCTTGTATTTGATGAAGTACAAAAGTCGATTTACTTGCCTAGAAGTAAGATACGCTGAGATGATTGTTCTTTCTAATAACCATCATTGCATGTTATAAGCCTTGTCTCCTGAGCAATCCCCTTGTAACTCCCCATGAGAATCTTATTCGTAAATCATCGCATGATGAGGATAGTGACAAAATATATTAATATGAATGAAGAATATGAAGGACATTGCAGAGAATGTGAAGAATGAACCATTTGTAATGAACTACTTAAGGCTACAGATCATGATTCCTTGCATCATTTCTTGCTTTGGATGCCTTGACACTGTGGTTCAAATTGAGTCAAGTCTATACATATAACACATCATAATCTAATCCAATCATATTATATCTTTTGACGAGTTCATGTTATATAAATTGCTCACTCAGGTTTGCAATGAATTAAAGAAACTTTGTGATGATAGTTTTCTGGACGAACAATATATCGGATCCATAACATTAATGAGTGAGTCACCCTCTAAAATTATACACATGATATAATGATTCTCTTTCCATCGCTACAAATTTGTCAAATTCATTCATAAGACTCAAGTGTCTCTCTTTTTAGTTATCTCATAACCATGCATCAACCTTTTGATCCATTCCCACATTTGTTTGACATCTTTACAAGCATTCACAAAATTGTAGATATCATTGGGTATTCCTTGAAGAAGGTAATTCATCACTTGATATCTCAAAAGTATTATTTTCTTGTGCGCTGCAGTCATTTTAACTAATTGGTTCGGTAAGGTCTCATCAGTTTGTATGAGGATTAGTAATCCTTTGCCTCTGCATTATGAGCCCAACATCAATTGAATCCACATCCCTGCTTTCTCTTCCTGCTTATTATCCAGAAACCTCCTAAACCGACTTGCCCATGTCACATAACTTCCTTTCTCTAAAATTAGAGGTCTATTAGAAGCTCCTAATTCAACAAGAGTTTGTTGATTTTAAGTGGACATGATGTGAATCAAACAATAAATACAATGTAAACTTGGATCGTTCTATAGATAAAGTCTTGCAATTGTGAGATCAAAGAACAATAACAACTACGCTTGTATTACAACACTACAAATGAGTCTGAAACCTTGAAGATAAAAAACCTTGATTAGTACACTAAGTCTAAGTAACAAAAAGCCTATATACGAAAGCCCAATTTCTAAAAGTGTGAAGATACGAAACCCCAAAATCTATGATACGAAACCTTTGATAATGGAATACAAAACCTTCAAATCCAAAATGTGGAATACAAAACTGTCAAGTAGAAAAGCTGTGTTACGAAACCTCTGAATACGAAACCAAGAAATACAAAACCTCAATGTACGAAACTTGTGTCTTTCCTGTAATACGAAACCTCAACTACGAAACCTGGAAATACAAAACCTAGGGATATGAAACCTTTAGATACGAAACTGTGATACGAAACCTTTTGTATGAAACTTGTGTTACGAAACCTTGGAGTACGAAACCAAAACCAATTTCTTGATACGAAACCAAATACGAAACCACATATACGAAAGCTCCACAAATATCAAACAAACACGGTTTACCCAAAGCTCCAATATACGAAACTAACAACTTTTCTAAATTTCAAATCTCAACAACTTTCGTAAATTCCAAGAAACCTTAATTTTCGTAAATTCTTCACTACGAAACTGATTAGAAGTTATAGTTTTGATTTTTTTACAATTTAAAGTGATAATATCTAAAGTTATCTTTTCAAATTCACTAAGTTCTATATTACGAAAGTGATAAATGTGCTACGAAAGCTCAAACTGTGTTCCGAAAGTAATTTTCCCGCCAAAAACAGTTACAGAAAGCTATATTCTAGGATACGAAAGCTTTTTGAAACACTAAAAACAGTTTCCGAAACCTGTATACTACGATATGAAAGCGATTAAATCACAAAAACATTTTCACTAGTTTCTGCGATACAAAAGCTATCAAATTCAACTATTTTTTGATCAAAAGGAAATCTAAACGAATAACTTTCATATAAAACCTATTAAATCCACAATTTGACGTATACGAAAGTGTTATGAAAGCTTTTTAAGATCAAAAATACGTCAAATAGTAAATCTAATACCAAATCTATACGAAAATTACACGTTTCATAGATACGAAAGCTTGATGATCGAAAATATACACAATTAAGCTCGATATTGATACCACAAAACACAACTAATACTCTCCGGCGATAGAGTGCACTTGGTATAAGTCATGTTTTTGCATATAGTATCATACAAAAGTGAAGGATTAAGAGAGTGGAGGCTAGAGAATATTTTTCATCATTTTTAAAGTTTTCATTAACAAAGGAAATGGAGAAGGGAGGTTAAGAGGAGAGGAGATTACAATGTGTAAGACTTGTGTAAATACATCTAGTAAGGGTATTTATACTTATTGACTAATCCTTCTTTTTTTCCTACCTTTCTCTAACTTAGTCAACATTTACTTAAGTTTGACTAAGTTTTAACTTATTACAAGATCAATCCAACCTCAAACAAATAATACACTACAAGACCAATACTTTTATGATAATAAAAAAAAATATGTTTCTAACACATTCCATTATTCACGTTTATCGTAAATGTCTAATTACTGGAATGCTAATAAATTAGGCTAAAGATGGTGTTATATCGAACATCTCCTCTACTCTATATGGAAGGCACGATACGAGTCACTCAAGTACAAATAGAAGCCAAGTATGATCGAGTTTGGTGGGTTTTTCACCATCGAAAGTTGGCATCACTCTTCGGATTACGCGGGTTGTGTTCTTGTAGTTTTGTTATGTTTGAAATTTGAGTTATTTCTTCTAGTTTGCTACCTAGATGGGTTGCTTGAATTCCCCCTATCTAAGCGATTGTTTAGGTTTTGTGTTTTTGATGAGTGGTTACCTTCTTTGTGTACCACCTTAAGGCCCTATGTTCTTTTAATAAAGCCATCTCTTTCAAAATAAAACAGCAATTTTTTTTTGTAAGCTCTATGGTTGAGTTTTGAGGAATGCATAATGGTATATTGTACGAATAGCATTTTCAAAAGCTAAATCCCTTTTTTTGTACAAATTTAGATTCCTAATTTAAAACGTCAGTTTATCCGAATCAATTTATTAAATCTATCTATAAAGACAACACACTTACCAAAGTTTCAAAAGTCAAAAATTTCATTTTTGACGTTTCTTAATACAACTTTCTTTTATCAAAGGCATCCAATACCAACTTTCTTTTTTGACAAAGCAATAATGGAAAATGATTCATAATACCAATGCCATTTATAATTTCTCTAAGGAAACCATATAGTTATTGCTTTCAAATTATTTAAATCCTCTCGGCGTCCTAATATATACCCAATCCGAGTCACTTACAAATTTTAGAGGTTGTTTACTAAATAAGTGGTTTAAATATAAGGGTTTTAATTAGGGGAGAAAGAAGCTTTAACGAGTCTTACAATTAATACAGAGTATGGACGAATCATAGGATGAACAAGTTTGAATCTGACCCGCGCGTTGTGGCATAGGCTAACATGTTATTATGACATATGGGTACCATGAAAATAGCAAGAAGGTTTAATGTTATTAATAACAATAATATAGACATATAGCAAATGATATGTCACAAAGGCTTAGAACGTCTCACTTGCTTTTACTTGAAGTCAATGAAGAGCAAGTTAATTAGCGACTCGTTGTGATTGAGCATGAGGTTTAACATGACATGATTATATCATTTCTATCTATACTCCTTCATAAGGATAAAAGGTATGTCTTGAAAGTGAAAAGTAAAAAACTTAATCTATTTATGGAAGGGTTGAAATACTTATGAAGAGTGAAATACACACGGCTGGAAAGAGTTGACACAGCTGGAAATAGTTGACATACTTATGAAGAGTTGACATGTTTATGGATGGAAATACATAGTTATAGAAATAAAGCATGGCTGGAAATACAACAAGCTTGCATTGGAAAGAATACACCATGGCGGGCCAAGTGCGTTAATTTAAAATTCAAAATTATGCCAAGGTTTCTGCATACCAATATAAAGAACCATCATTTGGAGTTTATTCATTTCATCACCACGTTTGCTTCCATTCACTCTAGCTCCATTCAATACAAAGAATGGATTTGAAGAATGAAAGTAATGTTATCCGATGATTGAGGTTTGGTTTCTTTATGTTACACTCTTGTTTTAGTTTTCATTATAGTTTTTGTCCTATATTTTTTCTTTATTTACAGCTTTATTCACCCTGCTATCCCTGTTATCCTGCTCCCTATATGGGCGATGACGCTATTGTCACCTCTCAAATGTGATAGACAAAGATAAAGAGATATGGTAGGGATCATAGTCTTTGCTACTTTTTTGTTATTCTCTCTCTGAATTTCTGTTAGTATTTGTTTAAGATTTTATTGTTTTATCAAATATGTAAAGCTTCATGACATGGTTACTATTAGTATAAAATATCTAAAGGCTACTTTTGTTTCTTTTATTTGGTGTTTTCGCTTTTCTATGACACCAAACACAACATAAAAACTTTGATTCTGTTATATGGGCTGTCGTAATAAACCAACAACACAGGTAAAATACCAAGCAGATATACATAATTTATTTTGTCGTTTTGAGATTTCAGCTTTACATAAATATATTACTATTTTGATTTGATTCAATAGTTTGGAAGTAAAATTACAGACCAGAGAAGATTCAAATTATAAATCAACACAACCACTTTGGTTTTAGATATGCTAATTTTGTTACAACTCAGTCATGCTATGACCTGAGCAGTTGGCTGTTTGAAATTAGGAAGGCTTATGCACGTATAGTGTACCACATTTGCTCAATCCATAGGTTTATGGTTGTTGGTCTTATGCTTGCTAGTAAGCAGTTTCACGCAAAACCATCGTGCATGTACGTGTTCTGGTTTAGTTCGCATCGGGTGAAAATTTCAACTAGGTCTAGGTTCAGCAAATGGTTGACTGTATAACGAGTAATGTGCATTATTAGTTATCTTATCTTAATCTTAATCTTATCTTAACTACATATAATGTATGTTCATTTCTTGAAATTTCAAAAAAGTGAAAAACTTAATCTATCTTAGTAAACTATTAAATCTTAACAATGCAAGGTCTAACTTTAGGAAACTATTAACCTTAACAATGCAAGGTCTAACTTTCGGTTGGAATGTTATATATTCATGGAAAGTATTGATAATGCTAATTACATGGCTGGAAATTCTAATTTACACAGCTGAAATGGAAATGATATTCAACCATAATGTGAAGTTGAGATTTATGAAACTATATATGGTACTGATACGCCAATACATTTGGCAAAAATTTGTATAGAGTTAGAAACATATTTATGTCATTGCCATGTATTTACATGGTGTAATTAAAATTAATTATGAACATTCTTATATTGTTTTCTTTAACTCTTAAATAATTATAGTCATTCCTCGTAAAATGGCATTCATTAAATGTGTTTTTCACGTAGAGGTGGGAAGTTTTCTATTAAGACGAAAGTTGCAGGGACTTTCAGTTGACCAGGAGGCATTGTTTGTAAGTTCTTGAACCTACGTTTGTTAGTTTTAGAAGGTAAAAATAAAGCAAGTTGGTAATCGGTTTCTCCATATTCTAATGCATATTAAATATCGTCTACAAAATTATATATATTATGGAAAATAATAGACTTTTGAAAAATGATATAGAATGTTGAATATATATAAAATAAATCTTAGGCAGCTTTAAGGAGTTTGACCCACAACATGTTTGGTTAATGTCTTATTTTACCCATTTTACGACAACACAGCCCAAATGGACCCATATTTAGGCAAATGGGTCAGAAATCATAATTTCCGCCTTTATTACCTTTTGGTTTGCTTTAAGTTATGGTTTTAGGCTAAACTTTTATGTAGCTTTTAAGCACAGTAACACTAAGGCATGCAGAAAAGAAGCATTATAACCGGATAGTAGAAGAATACTAAGCATATGCAACTTAACCACAATACGCACAGATCAAGTTGTTTGCCGCTAGAAAATCACGTTGCTATGTAAGGGTACTCGTTTAGCCTTATTAATCTGAACCTTTGTTACTTAAGGTACTTGGTGAATGAATCTTTAGGACTTTTTATAGTAATTCGTAAGAGAATCTATTAATTCATTTGTAATAAGACAAAGGTGTTAGAAATACGAAAAAAGTGTCGGTCACTACCAATATAGTCAGTCATAGCTCATAGTAAGTTTGTTCACTATAAGATAATAAGCAACCGTCCAAAGGCGACCCCAGTAGGACAACCCACTAAGGGTGTAAAACCTAAAAATCTCCATAAGTATAAATGACCAAAATTCCCCTATGAAAGAAAAATGCATAAAAGCTTAAAATACATTCATGTTAATGCTATAAATTATGAAAATGCAACAAGTAACAATTATGAAATTTATGTAAAAATAAAATACTTTATGTTATACAAGAAAAATAAATACTTATGTATATATAGTATTCTGGCCGATTTATATTATTAGTTATTTATGCATTATAATTAAAAATTAAGTAAATAAGATAAAGATAATAACAAAGTAAATTTGGTAAACCATAAAATCTTATTTCTATTTTTTTTAAACATCAAAAATTTCGCCACTTAATTAAATAAAGTCTCCTATATTTTATCTTACAATTTTATTTTTGGAAAAACCCTAAACACTAAATCGGCACAAAGAAAAATCCAAAGGGAGATCATCCAAAATGTTCTCCACAGGGACGATATTTCAAGGGTTCATGAGATTCAAGGAATCTAGGAAAATTGCTAGTTCATTGGGTTAAGGTGTGGTTTGATTTATGGTACTCAATTGACTCGAAAATCCTTCATAAATTCATAAAATCATCAAAAATTGTCAAAGGTATTTTTATAACTCAAGTTTCATCATGTTAATTCAGTATGTTCATGAGAAAAATTATTATGCAAGATCTAGGGGTCGATTAGGTTAACAGTGTCTAAACCCTAATTTTAGCAAGAATGAAATCGCATTTAAATAATTGTTACCAACGATTTATATATTTTTCTCAGCTTGTTATTTATCATGTAAAAGTCAGAAATAAAATGGTAAATAATGTTTTTAGGAGAACTCAAAAATTATTATGGGATTTTCATGTTTTTGCGAATTTGTGAAATAAATAGAAAAAGGAAGAAATAATTGAAAAACAATTAGGGCTAGGGTCTTTTATATTTTTTCCACAGGTCCAATACATGCTAATGAATGTATAAAAATTGTGGTAATTATTTGGAGAAAATCAATTATTGAGTTTTTAGAGTGATTTAATTGTTTCCCGATTTGCTCATTTAAAAGTATAAGGCTTGATTTGTAAATTCTGAAACTTTGGGCAGATTTGCTGCTAATATAATGAATAGATACTGAGAAAAATAATGGAAGGGTATAAATGTCATTTTCTTATAATTATTATGGGTTATAAACATGATAATTATATACTAATACTACATAATATAAAATCGATATTTTATATTAAAACTGAGGGACTAAAAGTGTAAATTATGAAAAGTACAAGGTAGATCAGTAATAAAGTATTAAGTATGAAAAGTCCATATTTTGATAATATAAAGGGAGCTTGTTTTAGCAACAAATGGATAATTAAAGATCATGTTTTAATAACATTAATAACAACAGGACTAATAACGTAAATTATGTAAGATCAAGGATTTGGAATTGTAAATACAACAATAGAAACTGCTAATTAATAGAAACCTGCTATTATAGAAACCTGCTAAATATTAGAAACCTGCTACATTTATAAAAACCCTGCTACATTATAGAACCTGCTATATAGAAACCTGCGTATTTATGGAACTTACTATTATAAAAACCTCTATTTTAGAAAGTCTATTTTTTTGGGAACTTAAAATTAATGGAAACTTATTAAATCAGGAAAGTTATCACTTATGGAAAGTTAATTAAGAAAGTCTATTTTTGGAATACTCTACTATAACTAGAAGCTGCTATTTTTTGGAAAGTACCCAATATAACAAGAATACTAATCCATGAAACTTCCTAACATGGAATATTTAATCATGAAACTACCAAATCGAAGTGAATCAATGCTAATTATCTAGAAAGTTACTGAAAAATAAGAAGTTACTAAAACATAGAAAAGTACTAAAAATAAAAGTACTAAAAATGGAAGATACCTTTAATCATGAAACAGTAACTTATACACGTCCCTTTAACATGTAGATCACGTGAAGACAGGATAGTTTTCTCCATCTCTTACATCCTTCCCTCTTTCATCCCTTTGCTGGACTTATGGTAACGGATATTCCGTCCTTTTCATGTACAGTAGAACATTACTTCTTTTCATTGATTCATCCCCAGTAACTGCTATGCTTCCCCCTTTCTTTATGTCTTTTGCCATAGGCCTTTACATGTTTGGATTCCAGACTTATTCTATTGCCCAGCTATATATACGCATGACCATGATTTACATGACTTACCACCTAGTCATGGAGGTACCATGACCGTGACACATGAAGGCACCTAAATTTGGTCTCACAACACTTTTCGCCGTTGAGAGTGATTTCATGCGGCGTCCTTATCATGTTACACATTATATTTCCAAGTTGGCCATTATTATTCAGGCGTATAGGTGCATCCTAGTTTACATGTTTACACGTTCATGGTGATTGGTTGGTGTGTGCTCTACATCCCATCACATTGGAGCTGATCCCTCCACCCATATTATTATAAGAGGTCACCCCTCTATTACATGTTGAGGCAGCCCCTCTATTATATGCATGTATTCACGATATTATTGTTATGACATGTATGATTATATGAGCTCTCAGTGGGCCTTCCTTCATTATTTATGTTATACCATGATATCTCATGACATCTTTGACTTCACGTTACCATGTTTTACATGTTTATTTCCTATTCTTCATGACGTATTCTCCAGGTTTCCCCATGACACTCATGATCTTTCCGCTGCTTTATACTTATTATCCAGGATTCATACTTATTACTTACATTGTTATTATATCCGTATCACATGAGCGTTATGCACCAGCCGTATTTTCTTTCTCTTTCTATACTGCAGGTATCGAGAGGGAGATTGGGCATGAAGAGGTGTTGTGCTTAGGAAGTGACCATTTTTAGTTCCTCTTGTTACGCAGACATTTTGATGAGCCTATACTATCTTGGACACATGTTTTCGTCCTTTATACTTCTTTTTACGTTATTTCATGTTGATTCTCATAATGTGGGAGCCGATGTTTGATTCCGCGCTTACCACCTTGTCCTAGTGTATCATTTATGACTTTATGCCTTATTATGATTTGATATCACCAGATTATGACGTTTCCGGCCTCCTTTCCCGAGTGGGTCGTTACACCTTATGGTATCAAGCTAAAGGTTTCGACCTATAGGCTCTAAAACTTGACCTGTGAGGATTGGGTAGACATTAGGTTCCTTCAGAATCGACGTTTATCTCTGTCGCGTTTTTGATCCTTTAAACCGTTTAATCATAAAGCCTCTTTTTGCAAATGTCAGAATGGTGAACACTCGAACCGATGCTGAACTCCGCTGCGGCCCGTTCATGGCAAGCCGTGGATGCCATGCTCCCACAGCATTCCGCAGAGCAGGTTCGCGAAGAGTACCGCGCTGGTGCTTCGGGTAGTAATACTCCACCAGTCACTATTCATACTTGGCTTAGCGCTTCAATAAGCAGAAACCCCGTTCGTTCGAGAAGGCAGTAGCCCCTGTGATGCTAAAAATTGATCTCCCTTTGGGGAGATCTTCGACAGTGATGGATTTAATGATGCTTTAAGGCAGATTGGCTGTGAAATAGTCGAGGGTGACGCATTGGCTTGTGGAAGGCCATATAAGCAGCCAAAGACGGATATGCGTTGGGTCCCCTCTTTCCACCTTGTCCAATGTTATCATTTATGACTTTATGCCTTTATTATGCTTTGATATGACACCATGATTATGACGTTTCGGCCTCTCCATCCGCCAAAGGGCGAGTGAAAATAGTACTGAGTACATGCAGCGTTTCCTCCGCCTAGCTGGTTTTCTTGGACAGGCTGCTGGTACTGCAGAAGAGCAGGCGAAGAACTTTCGTTGGGGTCTTCATAAGTCAATCCTCGACCATGTCATGTGTATACAGTTTACAGACGTTGCTCAGGTTGCGGATGCTGCACGCAACTTAGAGATCCTTCGTGACCGGGATGACTATGATAGGTCCGAACGTTCAGACAAGAGGCATAAGAGTGGAGACCGATATCAGTCGGCCACTCAGCAGAATAGTTACCGGGGTCATGATCAGAAAAATGACCGTCAAGGGTCTGACAGGCAGGGCGGTGGTGGTAACTACCGCAACAACAACAACAACAACAACAACAACAACCACAACAACAATAACAACTACTCTCGTGACAACAACAGGAATTCTGGTGCTGGACGCGACCAAAGGAACAGAGGTCAGCAATCCCACCGATCTACCAACTCGGGTAAATCATTTGAAATAACAAGTTTATTCTCTATATGTCTCAAAGTTCATGTCTCATGATCTATCTTTGAATCAGGTTCCCAGCAGTCCAGGGTACCCTCTGAGGGTTATACTCACCCTGTTTGCAACACATGTGGACGTAGACACCCAGGAGAGTGTCGTCGTGCTGCTGGTACTTGCTTCAATTGGCAGGTACTGGTCATCTTACAGCGGTTAGGACTGCAAGAAGACACTTGGTGCTAGTTTTGTCTGGTCATGCTGACAAAGATGCCAGACGGCATCAGGACGTCGTCTTTGCAATTACTCAGATAGGCCGCCAATACTCAGGTACCTTCATGGTGCATTATTCTATATTCGGACGTGCATGTGTTTGTTTTTATTTGATACGGGTGCGACACATTTCTGTGATATCTACCAGTTTTGCTCATGTTTTACTATGACACCTATATTACTTGAGCATTGTATTATGTATATCACGCCATGAAAAAGACTCCCGCACGTTATTACCCAATGTATATAGAGATCCTTCCTCAACAGTTCGATGAACAAGATTCGGCTTCAGTTAATGCACTTCCCTTGGATATGGGAATTTGATATAATTTCTGGGTATGGACTCGGTTTGCAGCCACACCGTGCTACGATTTGTCTGTACATTCCCATATGTGTTTATATTGGAGCGATATTCATGACTACTAAAATTTATTTATCATGGTTCCTTACGGGAAAATCTATGAAAATCATTTCGGCTTTAAAAGCACGTACCTTACTATCGCATGGCTGTGAAGGTTTTCTGGCTACCATTCATGACACGACTTCTGACGTTTCTTCTATTCATGATCAGCCGATTGTTTCTGAATTCCAGGACGTATTTCCAGAAGAACTTCAAGGAATACCTCCTATTCACGATGTTGAGTTTAACATTGAGCTTATTCCTGGAGCTAAGCCTATCTCCAAAGCTCCTTATCGCATGGCACCGATTGAGTTAAAAGAGTTGAAGGATCAGTTACAGGAGTTGTTGGAGCGAGGTTTTATTCGCCCGAGTGTATCGCCATGGGGTGCACCGGTTCTGTTTGTCAAGAAGAAGGACGGTAGCAAACACTATCCAAGCTTAAGAAGCTTGGATCAAAACTTTAGCAAGCAAAATTAAAGAGAAAAAACACCCTGGTGCTGAGACAACAAGATTAAGCCTCAAAATGTTTATAAGACTAAACTAATTATCAAAACCTTTTTAAAACCTTATCAAATGTTAAAAGAGCACAGGAATTTCCAGACTGCTTTTCGCACTACGTAGGGACCATTATGATTCTTGCTTATCTTTTTGGTCACAATCGAATGCTCAGCTGTATTTATGGACTTGAATGAACCCGAGTTTTTCATGAATTCTTGGACAAGTTCGTTATCGTGTTCATTGATGATATTCTGGTCTTCTCTAAGTCTAAAGAAGAACACGAGGAGCATCTTCGCACTGTTCTACAAATTTTATGACAGGAGAAATTATATGCCAAGTTTTCCAAGAGCGAATTTTGGCTGATAAGGTGCATTTCTGGTCACATTATTTCAGCAGAAGAATACTATTGGACCGCGAAGGTTGAGGTTTTTTTTTTTTGTGTGGTGTAAATTTTTTTTTTTTTTTTTTTTTTTTCTTTTTTTTTTTTTTTTTTTTTTTTTTTTTTTTTTTTTCTATCACCAAATGCCAAGTCCAGACGTCCTGTGACCGAAGTAACGGGAGTTTTCTTGATTGATCAGATATTGACCCCAAGCAGATTTTAAAGGCTCTCACGATTAGCCTTACCCTTAACTAAGCTTATGCGAAAGGGCGAGAAGTTTGTATGGAACGAAGAGCGAGAAAAGAGCTTTGAAGAGCTTAAGCAGCGTTTGGTTTCCTCGCCTATTCTTACTCTTCCATCTGGTTCAGTGGATCCAGATAGCAGTGATGCGTCTAAGAAGTGTCTTGGTGTGTACTTCATGGAGCATGGAATGTGAGTTGCCTATCCTCACGACAACTAAAACGCCCTATTGAGGTGAACTCCCTACTCATGATCTGGAGTTAGCAGCAGTTGTCTTCGCTCTCAAAATTTGGAGACACTACCTTTATGGCGAGTCGTGTGATATTTTTACCGATCATAAGAGCCTTAAATATATCTTCACGCAGCGAGAATTAAATATGAGACAGAGGCGTTGGTTGGAGTTATTGAAGGATTATGACACAAACATTCAGTACCATCCGGGTAAAGCAAATGTGGTGGGATGATGGCTTTTAAGGAAGTCGGTATGAATAGCTGGTAAATCAAAGTGAAGAAGAGATTTATTCGTGACCTGAGCGTTTAGATATCGAACTATGTGTTCGTGGACAGATTGGTTTCTTCTGGCATCTGTAGTTGAAGCCTAACCAAATTCACAGATCAAAGACACTCAGAAAGGATGAACGGCAGAAATCTGGGTAAATTTATTCAGAATATAGATCTCAAACCGAGTTCGCGTTTGATGACAATGGACATTTTATGGCAGGGTACTAAATTATGCGTACCAGAGGATCCTACACTTCGAGAAGCCTTGATGACTGAGGCTCATAGTTCTCCATTTTCAATCCATCCAGGTTCGAGACGAATGATTACAACTATCTCAAGCAATCACTTTTGGTGGAGTGGTATGGAAACGCGAAGGTGGCTACGTTTGTGTCAAAAAGTGTTTAACATTTCCATGCAGGTAAGATTGAACACCAACAAGCGTGTCAAGTGGGTATGCAACCATTAAAGGATTCCTGTTTGGAAGTTGGGACGAAATATCCCATGGATTTTGTTTACCTCCCCACAAGACCAGGTTACACACGGACTCAAGGAAGCACGATGCTATCTGGGTTGTGTTGATCGTTTGACTAAATCGCACATTTTCCTTCCTATCCGTAAGGATTAACACACCGTTAGTAAAATAGCAGAAATGTTCCAACAAGAAATGTATTCCGATACACGGTACTCCATCCCGATCGTTCAGATAAAGAATCCAACGTTTCACGTCTCGTTCTGAAAGGTTTAACAGAAAGCTTGGGGAACAGGCTCAAGTCTAGAAACAAAAAGCTTTTCATCCTGAGACTCGACTGACATTCGAGCGTACATCAAACATAGAGGATAATGTTACTTCATGGTGCTTTAGAATGGGCGAAGAAATTGGGATGACGAGTATATGACCTAGTAGAGTTTGCCTATAATAACATTGCATGCGAGCATTAAATGCGCTCCTTCGAGATGTTGTAATGGTAGGAAATGTCGTGCTACCCCTATTTGTTGGATTCAGGTTTGGTGAACTGTTCTTGAAGGTCCGAAGATGATGAGTGGAACTATTGAAAAGGTCGCCCATCGGCCAGGTGACAAGCTTAAGGAACTCAGACACGTCTAGAAGAGTTACGCCGCCCAGGCCATCGAGCAGAGCGTTAAGTTCCAGTCCAGGTGAGGCATGTTTTCATTGAAGTCTCACCTACATCGTGGAGTCAGAGCGTTTTATATCAATGGTAACTTAAGTTCCTCGTTTCATAGGACCGTTGAGATTCTTGATCGTGTGGTAAGGTTTCCCCTACGTCTGGCGTTTACCATCCTCAGCTATCTCATGTCACACGTGTTTTCATGTATCATTACTCAGAGGTTACAAGTACATCCACTCCACTTGTCTCTTAACCATTCGATCAGATCCGTGAGGATTTATCTTACACGAAAACCGAGTCTATTCTAGACCTCAAGACAGAGTCATGAGGAATCCAAGACGATTCCTTGCAAATTCTTTGAGGGAATCATCCCGAGCGGGATACCCTGGGAGACCGGATGATCCTATACGACTGCTTATCCTCAGTTCCTTCATGATCTGGTATGTCCATTTTTCAGTCGTAACTTGTTCAAATTCGAGGACGAATTATTCTTTTAAGAGGGGAAGAAGTTTGTAAAATCCTAAAATCAAACAAGTGCAAAATACTAAATGCCCAAATGCAAGAAATTTTATAAAAGCTTAAATAAATTTATTCAAGTGTTATAAATTTTGAAAATACATCATGTGACAATTAATAAAAAAAAAAAAAAATTGTAAGATTAAAATACTATTTTTCTGTGAAGCCGAAAATTCAGGTTATAAATACTTATTTATACATGTAAATTATGTCATTTAAATTAGGAAATAATAACAAAATAAATTATAAATGTCAAGGATTATTCCAGAATTATTAAAAATCAGAAATGGGTCTTTTTATAAGCCAATAAAATTCGCCATATCCTTATTAAATTCATTTCTATCCATTTTTCCATTTTAAAAACCCCTAAAAATCTAGATCAAAATTCAAAGAATAAACTCAAGAAAGCGCACACAACAGTTTTATACAGCAAGGACAATTTTCTAGGATTCTTTTGGAGTACAAGGGAGCTAAGAAATATTATTGTTCATTGGTTTGAAGCTTGGAATTCGATTTTGGTGTTTCTTTTGAATTCGAAATTCCTAGCCGAACCAATAATTCATAAAAATCATCCATAATTATCAAGTATTTTTTATAACACATTTTACATAATATAAATCTGATAATGTCATAATAAAAATTACCATGCACGTTATGTTGATTTATTAAGCTAAACCATGATCTAAAAAAAAAAAACCCTAAATAAATTGCAAGAATTGTATTCGGCCTAAATAAATTTTATACTTTTCGATTTATTAATTTTAGTGACTTGTATATCATCATGTATAAACCAGATAAAATTGTTTAGAAAAAATTGATATAAAAGATTTAGATAATAATTTGTGGAGTTTTATTTTAGCCGATTATGAAAAACAAGGAAAAAGGAAGAAATAAGTTGGAAAACAAATTAGGGTTAGGGTTTGCTTATTTTTCTTATGCTTAATTAATGCCAATTATTGTGTAATGATTTCTTAATAATTGGGGAAAAATCAATTTAGGGTTTTGGTGGATTAAATGCATGCCGAATTAGATAATTAAAGTAAAGGGACTTGTTTTGTAATTTCTGAAACTTTGGGGCTGATTATGGCATGTTAATATAATGTATAGATTCTGAGAAAAATAAGTGGAAGGGTATAAATTGTCATTTGATAATTGTTATGGGTTAAACATGATTAATTATATATAATTCGAATTTTAATTAAAACTGAGGACTAAAAGTGTAAATTATGAAAAGTACAAGGTGTGATCAGTAATTAAAGTATTAAGTATGAAAATACCATATTGGATATTATAAGGGCTTGTTTTGCAAAAATGGATAATTAAAGATCATGTTTAATTAAATTAATAACTAAAAGGAGTAATTACGTAAATTATGTAAGATCAAGGATTTGGATTGTAAATACAGAAATGGAAACCTGCTAATTATAGAAACCTGCTATTTATAGAAACCTGCTATTTATAGAAACCTGCTATTTATAGAAACCTGCTATTTATAGAAACCATGCAATTATAAAACCTTCTTTTTTAGAAAGTCTATTTTTTGGAAGTATAATGAAACTATTAAATCTGGAAAGTTATCATTTATGGAAAGTTAATAAGGAAAAGTCTAAGTTTGAAAGCTTGACAATAATTAGAAGCAGCTATTTGTTGGAAAAGTACCCAATGATAACAAGAATAAACTAATCCTGAACATATTAACCATGGAATATGTTAAGTCATGGAATCGTACTAACGAAGGCAATCATGCTAATTAAAGAAAGTTACTAAAAAGTAGAAAGTTACTAAAAATAGAAAGTTGCTAAAAATAGGAAGTTTATGCGAAAAATGGAAGTTAAACTAATCATGAACAAGTAACTTATATATGTGCCTTTAACATGTAGATCCATCAAGCAGGAGTAGCTTTCCATCTCTTATCCATCTCTTTCCGTTTTACCGCTGGACATAAGAGTACGTATTACCGTCTTATCGAGTAAGGACATTCTTTTCATTTCATGATTCATCCCAAGAACTAGCTATGCTTCCCTATTTTTTATGTCCCTTGATTGGCCATGAATCCTTTAAATGTTTGATTTTTCAAGACTTATTCTATAGCCCGAGCCATATATACGCATGACGCAAGATTTACATGACATACCACCTAGTCATTATGGATGTACAATGACGTGACACATGAGGCACCTGTGTCACACTCTTTCGCGTTGATAGTGATTTCCACGCGCTCCCTTTCTCATAGTTAACAAGATTATCATTTTCATGTTTGCCAATAGTATTCAGGGGCTATTGGGGCATCTAGTTTACATGTTTACAACTTCATGGTGATTGGTTGGTGTGTGCTCTACAACCAATCACATTGAGCTGATCCCTCCACCCATATTATAAAAGGTCAACCCTCTATTACATGTTGAGGCAACTAACCTAGCCTTATTTCAAGAAACATTACCGTTCTCGTCTAACTTGTTTCTAAACACCCACTTTGTTCCTATGATTGTCATATTCCTAAGTTGTGGAACTAACTCCCAAACGTCGTTAGCAATGAATTGATTTAATTCTTCTTGCATGGCGACTATCCAACTATCACCCGTTAAGGCTTCATTCACGTTCTTAGGTTCTATAGTTGATATAAAACAGAAGAAGTTACTTTGGTTTTGGGCTTGTGATCTAAGGGTTCTTTGGTTAAGGTTTCCTATGACATTTTCTAATGGATGGTTCCTAGACTCCTTAATATTGACTATTTCGTCAATCTCTAAAGTTTCATCCTCAATGTCATTTTCTAAGTTTTTCTTTTCGGTAACCTTAATAGCTTCTTCTTCATCTAAGTCATCATCCACCAAGGGTGATGTCTTAGAGGGTGGAGGAGTTTCATCGAATGTCACGTTGAGTGATTCTTCGACTTTCCTAGTATGTTTATTAAGAATGATGTAGGCTTTACTATTTTGGGAGTAACCTAAAAAGACACCTTCGTATGACTTTGGGTCAAACTTGGTAAGGTAGTCTTTAGTGTTTAAAATGAAGCACTTGCTTCCAAACACTCTAAAGTAATCAAGAGTAGGTTTCCTACCTCTCAAGAGTTCATAAGGTTTTTTTTCCTAGGACTGCTCTAATTAGGATTCGGTTGAGAATGTATGTTGAAGTATCTACGGCATTACACCAAAACTTTTATGGTAACGATTGCTCATTCAACATAGTCCTACTCATTTCTTGGAGTGTCCTATTTTTCCTTTCGACCATGCCATTTGATTGAGGGGTGCGTGGAGCCGAGAAGTTATGTGTAGTGTAATACCTTTGGCATTACAAATACTGTAGGACTCTGATATTTCCTTATTGAAACAATGTTATACGTGTCAACTATGCGGAATCTGTTGGCAAGGATCCAAGAAGTAACAACATTGTTAATCAAATGTTTGGTATGTGATACTCGTTTAGAATCTGCTAAATTGCAGATCCCGAATATAATACTAATCTATAAATGTAACTGTTACATGATTATTTATATCTTTACGGTTTTAAATATGATGCACATTGAAGAGTTGCTTTAGCTCGGCAGTACGTGTGAATTGTCCCATAAGATGGCAGGGACGGGTTCGGCATGAAGGCCAGCATGAGGTAGGGGACCGGGGGAGGAGCATGGGGTGTACAGGGGGACGCTGTATTTCTAACAATTACCTCACCTAACTTGAATTCCTACTCGCTTGACTTCAAGTTTCTGATGGTTGGTCATCTTCTTCAGTATAACACAAGTCTTTAATTTAAATCCTCTAAGAAGTATCTTGTATACAAATTGTTTGCGTATCTTGTAAAGAAACTCTCGTCCTTGACATAAACACTTCTTCAAAATCTTTGTCATTGCATTCAAATAGATTTGTTCTTCTAAAAAACCAGTGCAGGTTTCTCAGCAACATAAATGGTTTTTATGAGCCTTTACCAAGTAGCCATTCACTCTTGGGCTAGTCATTTCTTTGGTACTAGAAAAGGTAAATAATCCATGAGTGAATAAAATCACGTCACACTTCAAGAACATTAATTCTTAGTTCCATCTGTATGTTGAAATACTATATGACTTTAGGTAAGTATTACAACCATTAAACGGATTTGATAAGGTCTTTTAATGATAGCGTTCTGCTCAGGACTAGTAATCTGATCAGTAAATAAACATTGGTGATGTGAGGCCCATATAGTTCTTGAGAAACATTAAGCTATCAACGATTTGAGTTCATCCTGTTACCAAAATCGTTTGCTTTGGACGTAGCCAAATAGTCAGTGCAATACCATGGTGTATTGATCACCATACAATTTTTGGTGGTCAACTTGGCAACCTTCAACAGATTTGACGATGTTCTTTACCAAAAATTGTTTGATTTGGGGACTAGTCCAATTCTTATGTATGTTCAGAACTTGGTGAATTGATCATTGATGTGTGGTGGTTAACCAACACTCAATCCCTTAAAACAGTTTTATTTTCATATATTTGCGCCCTTAACCTTTTTATGCACACTCAAATCTTCAAAATATTTCCAAAAAACAACTTTTAACAGTACTTTCAACCAACGGTACTGTCTTGTTTTTAAACTCGTACTTTGTATAACAGTACTGATTGTTCACTAGTTAAATTTTTTATCAAAATTAAGGAGATATATAAAGAAAATTGATAAATCATACAGTTGTTAAAGAATTGTCACATTTCAGTAGTCCCAAATCTGAAACGATGTATCAAAGTAATGGTTGTCTCACTCTCATCTTCAACTTCCATTCCATGATCCAGCATCCTGATCATCAACTCTCTAGATAGAGGATATCTTCTTTCAGCCAGCATGTGAATCGTTGTCCCATCCTCTAACTCTAGTGTATGCACTCCTGAAGATTCATTAAGCCTTCATCTTATGATTTCCCAATCTTCTTGATTCTTCCAGAAGTCATCATCACTTGTTTCAGGTGTCTCCCAAATGGTTGTAAGATCACCTAGAAGTACCAAACCTAAACCAGTTGGCGAATGTGCTATAATTGTCTTGTATCTCACCCGATGTAGGTGATCATAACTCCTCTCTTCACAAGTATTGTAGTATCCTCCACAAAGTATGTAATGCTCTAAAATGATTATTTGCCTGAAGATTATGAGATCTCTCCATTCGGGATAGTCAATGACTTTAGAATCTGTAATCAGGAGATTGCTCTCTTGTGATCTCTATCTTGTGCATTTCAGCTTAAAGTACAATCCTTAGAGAGTTTCTAAGCGAATCAATGTTTCTCCGTCCTCAACTTAAGCTTATTTGATGGCTTTTCTTCAGAAACTTGTTAGCCTTTTCTCTTCCTTTAGAGTATCTTTGTTATCTCTTTAACTGCCAACAAATGCTTTTTCTTTTCTCTGAAGCCTATTGGAATAAACTCTTTGAACGGAGTCTTTGAGGATTCTTTGAACTTTGTCAGACAGTTACCTTCATCTTGTGGATCCTAAGCTTTTGTAAATTCTTGTATCCTTGACCTTTTAAAAAGTTCATCATTTGATTCCTTTCTTGAGCAAGAGAAGTAGGTTTCCTCAAAGTAGTCTTTGGCTTTGCTTTCTTCAATTCTTCAAACCTTTTTCTTTCTTCTTCTGCATCCCATTCAGCTTGAATCTTTCTAGCAACCTCCTCATCATTTGTAGTCTCCAAGGCTCTGATTTGTTGAAGAGTTAATTTCTTCTTTTTGGGTTCTTCTACCAAGATCCCTTTGCCTTTATCTTTCGGGTCAGTAGCTTGAGATGGTTGTTGAGGTTGAGGTTGAGATTGTATGGGACCAGGAATGCTTAAACCTCTTGGTCTAGAGATATCAGCAAGAACTTCATCAACTTTAAACTGTTCTTCAGGCTCTATATTTTGAGTTGGACGAATTGGGCTTGAAGGACCTGCTTCATCTTCAAAATTTAAGGTCCTTGGAGTAATAGTACTCTGTCTAGCAGTACTTTGAAATGTCTCCAAATCCAATTCTTCAGTGTCTCCACTCTTTACATTAGAACCCTCTTTCTCCTCAACATTGATTTCTTCAGTTTCATCACTCTTTCTTTCTAATGCTTCTGTTTCATCGCTTTTTCTTTCAATGTCAGGAGTAACAGCAGCATCTTTATCAACAATATCTTCAACAAAAGGATCTGCTGTATCATCATCTTGAACATAGTGCTCTTCAGACAAAGTACCTTCTTCCTTATTCCTCCCCAATTTGACTGAAGACACTTTCTTCTTATGCTTCTTTTGCTTCTTTCTTCTTTTCTTGAGATTCTGACTTTCTACCCAAAAAGCATGATGTTTGACCACTGGCTGTACGAATTTGGACAGTTTCTTGAGTTTGGTCTTGAGCTTGATAATCTGTTTAGCTTGAGAAAGAGTTTGCTTTTTGAGCCTCCTAACTTCCCTGTTTAAAGCATAGAGATCCAAAAGTCCCTCATCTCCTCCAGATGTTTGAGACGCATCTGTGGGAGTATAATCATTGGGAGATTTTGGAGTAGCAGTTGCACCTTGAGCTGTATTGGTACCTTGAACTTCATCAGTACCTTGAGCTTGAGCTGTACCTTGAGTGTCGGCAGTACCTTGAGCACTTCATATCTGTCCTTTGTGAGGTATCAGTACCTGAACTTCAAGCAGTCTTTGTGAAAACTCTTGCTTGAAGCAGCACTTTGATCAGGGGTACCTTGAGCATCCCTTGCAGAACTTGCAGCTCTAGAATGAGGACTAGTACTATGTTCCTCCTCTGCTGCCAATGCTGTGACGACCTTAACTAGGGGGAAGTCAATGGGGGTAAATCCTACCGTGAATTTAGGACTATGCTTTCTCATAAATGTGAAAGATCTTTGAGGAATTAACTGATGAGTTTATTAATCCTGAGGTCTGGCTACACCCTCTAATTGCTTGTTCAAAAACAGTTGAATGAACCTAGGATACATAAGAAAAGGTGTACCATTGGAAATATGTCCTAGCATTCCATTCATTATCATCAAAGAAAAGTTGAACTTCTGATTCGTTGCTAAGCCTACTAGGGCAGAGGCGATGTTGGTTCCAAATTGCTCCCATGAGGTACTCTTAGGACTAAGACAGTGAAGTAATACATGAACTAAGTACTTCCACTGTGGGCTAAATAAAGGTTTAGAGAAAGTGAGTTGTGCTAAATTACCCTCGTAACCAATATCTCTGAGCACGTCCCAAATAACTTGCTTAGGAAAGCAATCTACACCGTGTGCATCATCAAAGAGTAGGTCAGCGCGAATGGTTTCTTCAGAAATCAAAATCTTTTTTGCCAGTACCACGGAGCAAAATATTGTGGTACAATCATTGAATCCTCTGAGAGATGCGGTAGCCCAAAAATTGTTGAAGCCTGGACCTATTCAAGCACTCAGGACTCCCCCTCCCCACTAACAACGAGTAGTTAAATGAGCTACTCCAGTGAAGATAAATCGATTGATTTGATAAAAATCAGACATTCTGCCGCCGTTCTTCTCCACACAACTGCGTCTATGTTGTGTTTGTTACAAGTGCGAATATTTGCCATTTGAAAAGAGATTGATGTGCGTCGGAGGTTGTAATTAAAAATTTGTGAATGAAAAGAGCATAAAATGATGGAGAAAAATTGTACTTTCAGTTGTGTTATTTATAGGTTGCGATGGATAACTATAATGTTACAATTTGTTAAATACGTTTTTAGCGCAAAAAGGTATATCTTGACCGTTGAACGAAAGTTTTTTAGATACAGTACTTCAGTTGTCCCTAAGCAGTACTTTGAGTTGTGTTGAAGCAGTTCTTTCTACTGAAAAAGACTCACTCAAATTTTGTCATCCACTCTACCCCTTTGATATTTTGGCTATAAATATCTTTCAATAATCATTAATCACTCTCAGCATAATCATTCAGATTACCTCCATCAATTGTAGCAATAGAGCTTCCATAAGATAAAAACAGTACTTGTACATGAACACCAGTACTTCACATGTGATCCTCCCCTCAAATGTAGCTATGGGTTCATCATCCTAATAGTTACCACCAAAAAGTTAAATCTTGCCAAGTCAAAGCCTTTGGTAAATGTAATTCTGCTACATTGATCATCAGTATGAACCGTGACCACATTAATGAGCTTTGCTCATAGCAATCTTCGAATTGATGTGATGTCGAATCTGAATAGCTTGTCTTTGAGTGGAAAACATGATTCTTCACAATTAAATGGTTACTCTTATTGTCTATATGGATTTCAGTGTTATGAAGTTTAATCCATAATCAAGCAGTTGATTTTGCATCCAAAGTACCTGAGCACAACAACTTGCAGCTGCTATATATTCTGCTTCTGTAGAGGAGATAGCCACAATTGTTTGTTTCTTGCATTGCCAAGAGACCAGTCTTCTTCCAAGATATTGACATCCTCCTGAATGTTTATCGTCTATCATGATTGTCCCCTGCCATTAGTCACTGTTTTTGAAAAAGTTCTAAATGAAAAAGGTGTGCCTTGACGGATACCATAGACCCAATTTTGGGTTGATGTTTGAGGGATACCTAAAAGATGCCTTTTGGACAGCATGCAGGTGGAGAACATAGAAGTCTTAGGAGTGACTTGAAATCTTGCACACAGACAAACAGCAAACATTATGTCTGGTCTTGAAGCAGTTAAGTACATGAGACACCCAATCATAGACCTGTAAAGATGTACATCATACATCTTCACGTCTTCATCTTTTCCTAGAGATTTATGGCTTCAATGGGGGTGGGATGCTGGCTTAATGGTTCGAATAAGTCAAATTTGTTGAGTATGTCTTTCACATATTTGTCTTGACTTAGAAAATACCAGCAGAAAGTTTTGCTTGACTTGAAAGCCCTAAAAAGAAATTGAGTTCACCCATGGAACTCATCCTTGAATTCCTTTTGCCATAAGATCTCAAATCACTTAACCTTAGAAGACTTGGTTGATCAAAAATGGATATTCAACATAAACTGTTACCAACATGTAATTATCTTTCCCATCCTTCTTAAGGAAAAGAGTTTTGTCAATAGCCCCTCTCTTTATCCATGCTTCAAAAGAAAAAGGAAAGTATTTCATTTACCATGTCTTGGGGCTTGATGCAGGCTATAAAGTGCACTTAACAACTCTGTTAGACTTGTTTTGGATGCGAAGGATCTTAAAACCTGGGGTTGTTTTAACATACACTTCTTTTGTGATGTTGCCATATAAGAATGCACTTTTGACATCATCTGATAGCGACAGTGAAGAACATGAAAGATGCAAATGCCAAAAGAGTCTGATTGCTTCAATTTCTAGAACTGGTGCAACACTTTCATCAGTAATCCAACCTTTCTATTGTCTGTACCCTTGTGCTCTAGTCGTGCTTTGTTCTTGATAATAGTACCCCGTTCATCTTTCTTGTTTCTAAAAACCCATTTAGTTCCAATCACCCTCTTGCTATTTGGTAAGTCACATAACACCCATACCTCTTGTAGCTTGAATGAGCAGCAGTTCTTTCTTGATCGCTTACCCAACTTTCATTTGCTAAAGCTTGAGAGACTTTCTTGTGTTCCTCTTGGGATATAGAAAACAAGCAAAACATGCAGGTATGCTGATCTTTGTGGTTTAGTTCTATTTTGGTTTGTATATAAAGGACAGCAATGCTTGATGTTGTTAGAAGTATTGTTCTTAAAAGCTTTCTTTGTTTGAACCCGCAGATTACTTTTGCCAATAATCCTGACTTTTAGGATGAAATCTTTGAAATCTAAGTTGTCGGAGTAGAGTGGTGACATCAATGGTCGGATCCATGTTGTTGTAGTCAGCGGACTCCACCTTCCTCCAGCCTGTCTGTATTTTCAGCACTCAAAAGAGTTTGTAGAGCGAAAATCACCATCTTTTATAAATATCATCATAGATCTGCTAGGTGTTATTGCCAGTACTTTGAGCGAGGTGTGTTAGCTAAGTACTTTCGAGTGAAAAGTACTGTCAAACACACTCTTTTCCCTTTTCAAAGTGCTATTCTTTCTTTTCCTTTCTCAAAACAGTCCTGTTGGCATCATTATGAAGTTTAGCAGAGATTCTTGAATGCATCAAATCACTTAGATCATCATGTAGAGCTTGTTCGTCAGAGGATAATGAAACTTCTTTGTCAGCAGTATGTGCCTCTGAAGGCTTATTTTCATGAGACCGCATTGAAATGTTTGGACCATGAACATGAACTGTTGATCATTAAATCGTCAAACACCATCATGAGTTGATACATTTCCTCCTGAATCAGCATTGGTTTTCTTTCCTTACAGGAATGTTTTTCATTAAAGGAGTTAGAAGTTCAAGATCAAAACCTCCAATCAGGACCTTTTCCTTTTTTGATTCTCCTGATTTCTCAAGAAAAGTTTTACATGAGACATGTCTTGAACCTTTCTTGCTGACCTGTTATTGACTCTAAAACCTTTGCTGTTAGTGAGAGTATCCAAAACAGTAGCCTTCTTCCTGAATTGCCATCAATAATTACCCAATGATCTAGGGTATTAAGTCTTGTCAGAGTGGACATCCAAAAGGTCTTTCTTGAAATTGATGTTAGGAGTCTCCCATCAAAAATTTTCATAAGGAGTCTTCATTTGAGTTTAGTCACCAAAAACTCTTTTACAGCACATAACAAGCAGTGTTGACTGCTTGGCCCAAAATTGAATAGGGTTAAAAGGGATTCCTAGTCTTGCTAACATAGGTTCTAGCTGCTTTCAATGAGAGTCCTATTCTTTCTTTCTGCGACACCTTTTTTGCTGTTGGGTCATTGCAATGCTATATTCTCTCTTGATTCCTTTCTTGGCCAAAACTCATTCATTAGTTGATTCTTGAACTCTGTTCCATGGTCACAACTGATGGTCTTCACTTTATTTCTTAGCTTGTTTTCTAATCCCACGATCAAATCATGAAGCATATCATATGTTTCGTCCTTGTAAGCCAAGAAAAAACACCCACTGAATTTAATGCAGTCATTAGTCGACCACCAAGAAGTACTTCTTCTTATTTACACTCTCTATGAAACAGGTCCAAATAAATCCATATGGTGCAATTCTTAAAGTTCTCTGATTGTTCTTTCTTCAATCTTTCTTGCAGAAGCTCTGTGTTGTTTACCCTTTCTATACATGCTAAGACATGAATGATCAAGGCTTGAAGTCTTGAGAAGGTAAACCTCTATAAAAAAAAACCAGATTTGCCTTTAACCAACTTGTTGATATTCTTGAAGTTGACATTGCCCTCAAGCTTCTGTGCAAATAAAGACAGCTTCATCCTTTGGTGCCTTTGCAACCAATCAAGTGTTCCTCCAGAGGAAATTAATATTTCTTTAGATCCAGGCTGTATAAATCCCCAATTATTTCTAGGAGCTCGAAGTATCACTAGGTCTTCTCAACAACAACTTAAATTTTGGAGATAAGTTAAAGACACTCATTGTCGTGAAGAGGACATTGTTGCTTCTTATCACAGATTTGAGAAACAGAAAGGAGATAACACTTAAGCTCCTCACATAGCTGACTTTCTCAAAGTCTATGCTAGACTACTTGATGGTCCCCTTTTCCGGAGGATTCTTCCTCATTTTAGAGTCATTTCCAATAAAAGCCACATAACCACCCTTGAAACCCCTTTTTAAAATCAACAGTTATCCTTGTCTTTCCTGTCATACTCCCTGAGCTATCCACTGTCAATAATAGCATGTCTTGGAGATCTTCTTATGGATTGCACTGTACAAACAAATTAAAGAATTAGTATCTTTTAGGGACCCAGTCATAACCTGACTTCGGATACCCTAATGGAGTTAACATACTCAAATTGCTTGAGTGTGTAAGATCCATTATCCCTATTCACAGAATCTAGATAAGCTCCTTTTGGTCTCCATGTTTGATTTGATTTTGATCATGGCACTTTCTTGACAGTTTGTGGAAGTACTGCTTGTGTTCCAACAGTACTTCCTTTACTTTTCCAGATAGATTTCACAATTTTCTTGGGTCTTTGTGGTCTGTGAGGAGTCCTTGAAAAACTTGAGGTTCTAGGTCTTGTTTTTATCAACTTGGATAATAAGAGGCCTTAACAGTACTTTGTGAAAGTACGCGTGTTGTACTTTTGTCTAGCCAGTACCTTGATAAACACATTAGCAGTACTTTTTGAAGGTTACTGTGTGTGTCTTACTTGGTCTTGCGTACTTTTCAACCCTTCCCTTGTAAGTACTGCTGATGGGATAAAAGACCTCCTTTGGTGAGGGTACCTAGAGTTTCTTGAGAAATTACTATGGTTCACCCTTTGGATGTTGTTCCACACTGGTCTTTTGTCCCTTGTACCCTGTGTTCCCTTAGGTTTATGAGTGTGGGGTTCTGTGTTAAAGGGTTTCTTTCATGTAGATTACAATCCTTGATTAGGTGATTAGGACTGTAACATACAAAACATAATTTACCCCCTTTGTGCCCAAAACCCGTTTTCCTAGATTGCTTGACTCTACATGTTCTTGGATTGCTAGGTGACCTGTTTTCGATAAGTGTTTCCCTTTTTTCTGAGTCAAAAATAGTTTTCTTTTGGAATTTCTGAAGAGTTTAAAACGTTTTCTTAATTCATCACTATCAACCCTATCTTCAAGGATGGGACTTGTTCTATCAATTTCTGGTTGACTTGATTTGTATTCTCTTGATAAGGACCTCTATTCCTAATTGCTAGTTCATCTACTCCCTGTAAAAGCTACTTTTTACCATAGGTGGAAATTTTATTTTAACTGTGTGTGGAGGTACAGGCTTTGTATGCCTTTTCTCTTTTGAAATTTTCATACAAAGGATCAACCAGAGTTTCATCCCCAGATGAATTGTTATTTTTCTTCACTACGTACTGTATTCAACTCCAAATCCTTATAACATAGTTTTATCAGGGACAAATATCTTTGTTTGTTTAGGGACTTCATCTTTGAAGAACAACAGATTGGACCATTTTTCAAGTTTTACCTTGAAATCATCTCTTTCTTTTAAAGGCTTGATCTTCTAAGTTCCCTTTTGTTTTTTCTTCTAGTTTCAATCCCTTATCTTTAAGTCATATTCCATTTGTTCATTAAATTATCACCACCATGCATATTTCATTCTTTTCATGTGTTTTAAGTATGACTTCTAATGACTCTAAGCTCATTTGATATCCTAGAATTTCAGTCCTAGCCTTTGGAAATTTGTCTCTTTCAGTTTGATAACTTTCAAGCAATTTTTTTATAAGATTTACTATATTTTGAACAGTAAGGTACCTCTGAGTTTGTAGCCATCAAAGCTTTAGTGACACTGGTGTATCATCAGCTTTGTTGCTCCTAGTCAAATTCACCAAGTCCAATCTTGTCCAAAGTGCATTTGTTCTGCATCAAACTCCTATTGCTCCAATCAATCGTGTTCAACTTCAGTCAGTGCCCATCATAGACCAATATGTTACTGGTTCACATTAAATTCCTTGGTATATTCATACTATCTTTCATTGTTGTCTGTTGCCACCAAGGCTTTTGAGTTTGATTCTTCAATAGACACATTCCTCTTTACTTGACGCCTCTTGCTTGTTTTCATGGGATTTATGCGAGCAAATCTACACTCCCTAGCCATAAGTGACCCACTTTTGACAGTTAAAGCATTCATATCTTTGATTATCAAAAGTAATTCCATTTTTGGCTTGAGGTCATTGGGTCTTACCTGTTTTTCCTCATAAACTTCCTTATCCTTGCAGTTATCATAGCCACTTGCCATCGAATGTCAATTTCTTCCATAGCATCTTCATCAATTTGCAACAGATCTTCATCATCATGAGTTGTAGGCATAGATGTTTGTTGAGCAAAGAAGGAACATATGATTTCATCTGAGTGGGAAGCACAGTTAGGAGCAGTTCATGCATCCTTGCTTGAGCAGCCTTGATTATATCCTTTTTGGGACTATGTGCTGGTTCAACTATTACTTTGGTTTCCAAAGTACTGCCTTTGACTTCAGTGGACAGAAAAGCAATATTTTGTGAGTTTGAGTTTGAAACACCCTTCAATTCATGCTCATACACCTTCAAGTTGTTGTAGAGATCATCAAAACTCAATGCATACCACCCCAATCCAGGTTGTCCGCCGCTATCATTGTAGCAACGACATGCCATACAGATGGTAAACTTCTGAGAAACTTCAAATTTGCATCTTCAAGGGATACTTTAGCATCATATAATTCAAGCATACTAAGAATGTTTTGAAATCTTTCGTATGCTGAATCTAGCTCTTCTCTAGATCCAATAGTAAAAGTCTCGAATTGTTGTTTCAAAAGATTCTTTTGCATCTTCTTTGATGCTTCGTTACCACTAAATCTTGCTTTTATGGCTGTCCATATGGTCTTTGCATTTGTGGCATCATGAAAACTAAGAAGATGTCTATCAGGAATTGCCAAAAGCAATATGTTAAGGGCTTTCTCATTGTTTCTTCTTGCGTTGGCAGCAAGTGAAGTTTTTGGTTACCGACAAAGGATGCAGGATCAGTTGTTGTGCATTGGTCTCCATTGGTGATTATATCCCACAGTGATATATGATCTAAGTGATGGCAATATGTACTTGTCGCATCTTATAGGACCAAATACATATTACCCTTTCTTGTTCAAATGGGATTTCACATAGTGCAGTACCGGACGTGGTTGCGGGGGGATAGGTTCAGCTTCAGACATCTTATTTTAGGTTTGAAAATATTTTCGATATGATTATAAGTTCTTCTATGATCAGAGTTCTAACAAGCTCTGAAACCACTTGTAGGATCGGTATCCTTTAATGAAACACTTGATTACTGTCAAACTATGCGGATTCTAGGTTGGACAGTAGTACTTAAGAGAAAAACAATAAAGATTAATCAAACGATTTGTATTATAAACCTTTTGATTGCCTTAAATTGCAGATTCCCTCTAATTACAATACTAATAATTGTGTTCGTTGTTCTATATGTTCTTATAATTCCTTCCAGAGTCCTTTTATAAAACATAAGGATTAATATCTAGTAGTTGTACAGTTTGACCTTGTTATCTAAACGACTAATCAATACTATTGCACTAGAATTACCGTTTACAAGTAATTTCTAACCATAATCCGTTTAAATGTTAATCCTTTTTTAGATTCCTTTTTCCACCGGCAGTAAGTTGACTTTCAATACTAAGTAGGCAAGTACTTCGATCTATCAACATAGCACTACTATGACCTTTTGCTTAGCAGTACGTTTGACCTTTTGACTTGTATTTCCCCAAAACCCTTAAACTAAGCTTATAGCGAAAGGGTTGCGAAGTTTGTATGGTCACGAAGATGCGAGAAAAGAGCTTTGAAAGAGCTTAAGCAACCGTTTGGTTTCCTAGCTATTCTCTACTCTGCATATGGTCAGGTGGATTTCAGATTTACAGTGTTGCTTATAAGTAGGGTCTTGGGTGTGTACTCATGCAGCATGGGAAAAGTGATTGCCTATGCCTCACGGGACAATAAAGCCCTATGAGGTTACCTACCCTACTCATGATCTGGAGTTAGCAGTCTTTGTCTTCGCTACTCAAAATTTGGAGACATTTATCTTTATGGTTGAATCACTCAAGTGTGATAATTATTTTACCTATCATAGGTCTCAAATATATTTTCACTCAGCGAGAATTGAATATGAGACAGAGACGTTGGTTGGAGTTACTTAAGGATTATGACACCAACATTCAGTACCATCCGGGTAAAGCAAATGTTGGTGGCTGATGCTTTGAAGTAGGAAGTCAGGTTATGATAGCTTGGTATCAAGGTGGAAGAAGAGATTATTCGTGACCTTGAGCGTTTGGATATCGAGTTATGTGTTCGTGGACAGAATGGTTTCTGGGCTAGTCTGAGGGTTGAGCCTAACCTAATTTCTCAGATTAAGGCAGCTCAGAAGGATGACGGAGAAATCCTGGGCTATTATTCATAATATTGAATCAGCGACAAAGCACTTTCGCGTTTGATGACCGATTGGCATTTTATGGCAGGGTACTAAATTATGCGTACCAGAGGATCCTACACTTCGGGAAGCCTTGATGACTGAGGCTCATAGTTCTCCATTTTTGATTCATCCAGGTTCGACGAAGATGTACCACGATCTCAAGCAACACTTTTGGTGGTAGGGTTGAAGCCGCGATGTGGCTTACGTTTGTGTCATTGTGTTTAACATGTCAATGTCAGGTTAAGATTGCACCACATACCGTGCGAGATGGTGCCTATTGGCAACCGTTAGTGATTACCGGTTTGGAAGTGGACGAAAATTATCAAGGGATTTTGTTACAGGATTCCACTGGATCAGAGGAAGCACATACATCTGGGTTGTTGTAGATTCGCTCTTTGGACTAATCGGCACATTTTCTTCCTATCCGTAAGGATTACCACCCGTTAGGTAAATTAGCGAAATGTTTCCAACAAGAAATGTTCGATTACTCGGTATCCATCAAGCGATCGTATGTCAGATAGAGTCCACGTCTTCACGTTCGTTTCTCGGGAAAGGCTCAGAAGTCTGGGGCTAGAACAAGCTCAAGTTTTGTACTGTTTTTATCCTTTTTGTGACCGACGGACGTCGGAGGTACGATTCAAAACATTAGAGGATATGTACGTTTATGTGCTTTAGAATGGCAGAATTTGGTATGACTATATATGTCTAGTGAGTTTGCTACAATACAGTTGGCATGCGGAGCATTAAATGCGCTCCTTTCGAGATGTTGTATGGTAGGAAATGGCGTGCTCCTATTTGTTGGGATCAGTTCAGGAATCGTATTCTTTGAGGGTCCGGAGATGATTGAGAGTGGACTAATGAAAAGGTCGTCATCGGCCAGAAAAGCTTAGGAAGCTCAGATCGTCAGAAAAGTATACGCCGAAGACACGCAGAGCGTTAGAGTATCCAGCTAGGTGAACATGTTTTCTTGAAAGTATCACTACTCGTGGAGTCAGGGTTTTTGGTTATCTAAGGGGACAAGCTTAGTCCTCGTTTCATAGGACCGTTTGAGATTCTTGATCGCGTTGGTAAGGTTTCCTATCGTTTGGCGTTACCTCCTCAGCTATCTCATGTTCACAATGTGTTTCATGGTCATTACTCAGAGGTTACAAAGTTTCATCCTCTTCACGTTGTCTCAATTATCCATTTCGAATCAGATCCGTGAGGATTTATCTTACACGGAAGAGCCTGAGTCTATTCTAGACGTCTGGACAGAGTCTATGAGGAACAAGACGGATACCTTTGTCAAAAATCCTTTGGAGGAATCTTCCTCGAGCGAGGAAGCTACTTGGACGACGAGGAGTCTAAGACTTCTTTCCTCATTTTCTTCCATGATCTGGTATGTTCTTTTCAGTCGTATCATGTTCTAATTCGTTGAGGACGAATTTTTTCTCTTAGGGGGAAGAGTTGTAAAACTAAAAATCTCAATAACGAGTAATAACCAAAATGCCCCTAAGAAAGAAAAAAAAATGCATTAAAAGCTTAAATAAATTCATTTAAGTGTTAGAACTTTATGAAATACAAATATGGAAATTATTAAACAATTTTGCAAAGATTAAAATCATTATGTTATTCAAGAAAAATAATTAATAATTATATTATAAATTTATGCCTGAAATAATGGTATTTATATATTTATTTACTTTAAATTAATACAATTATGAAAATAGGATTCATTTAAAAATAAATTATGCAATCTTAAAAATCTGATTTTAATCTATTTAGAAGCCCAAAAATTCGGCAAAATACCCTATTATATTTGTTATGCATTTTTATTTGATTTATCCTAAAAACAAGAAATACCAAAACCCTAAAAAAACTAAAAGAGGCGGCACAAGATTTTTTCCAAGGCGTGCTTGATTTTTATTGGGTGATTTGAAGTGTCAAGGATGTGGGAAAATATAGTGGGGAAGATTTTATAGGCTTGTTCGATTTTGGTATTGGTTTTGGGTTTCGAATAAGCAAAGGGTTTCATATATTATAATAAATCAATATGGATTCACCCAAGGTATTTTTACAACTCACTTTTCACCATATAAATTCGATCTATGCATAAGAAAAATGTTCATGCATTTTATTTTGATTTTATAAATCAAATCATATTCGAAACCCTAAATTTTAGTTAATTATGAAATCGGACTTACTCTTAAAAACTATTTGTTACATCCGATTTTATATTTTTCTAGTGGTTATCTTATTTTCTCATATAATCAATAAAATGTTGGAAAAATTTAGAAATGATTTCTGAATAATTATTAGAGATTTATTTGTGGTTTACCGATTTCGAAAATAGGGAAAAAGGAAAGAAAAATGGTTATTAAATGACTTATGGTAGGGTTTTACTATTTTTTTTTTTTTTTTTTCTTCCAGGTGTAATGTAATTAATGCAAATGATTGGGAAGGAATAATATGTTTGTGCTTGGGAAAAAATTCCAATTAGGGTTTTTAGTGGATTTAAATGTTCCGAATTGCTATTTAATAAGAGTATAAGGACTAGTTTTGTAATTCTGAAACTTTGGGGTCTGATTTAATCATGTTTATTATATTTGTTTAGGACCTTGAGAAAAATAAGTTGGGGGGTTAGTAAATGTCATTTTGATATTATTATGTAAACCTTACTATTTATAGAAACCTGCTATTTATAGAAACATGCTATTTATGAAAACTTACTATATATAGAAACCTGCTATTTTTAGAAAGTCTATTTTTGGAAAGTTTAATTATGGAAACTTATTAAATCAGGAAAGTTATATTTTTGGAAAGTTAATAAGAAAAGTCTATCTTTTGAAACTTATATAATAGAAGACTGCTATTTTTGAAAAGTGCCCAATTAAAACAAGAATACTAATCATGAAATAATAATTTGGAATATGTTAATATTGGAACGTACTTAATCAAGGAGATCATGCTTATTATAGTAAGTTACTCATAAAATAGAAAGTTTACTAAAATTAGGAAAGTTTACTAAAAAATAGAAAGTTACTAAAATAGAAAGTTACAAAAAATAGAACGTAACGTTAATCTTGAACAAGTAATTATATTTGTCCTTTTAACATGTAGATTGCATTAAGTAAGATTAGCTTCCATCTTCTTATCCATCTCTTTCCGTTACTGCTGGACATAAGGTACGGATATTCCGTCCTTTCAGTAAGAACATTCTTTCTTTCCATGATTCCATCCCCCAGAAATGCTATGCTTCCCTATTTTTATGTCTTTTGCCATGATCCTTACATGTTGATTTCATGACTTTATTCTTTGCGCCTGAGCTATATAGACCCATGCCATGAATTTACATGACTTACCACCTAGTCATGGAGGTACATGACCGTGGACATCTTGAGGCACTGTGTCTAGGACTCTTCGCGTTGAGAGTGATTTCACGCGGCGTCCACTTTTTCAGGTTACCAGATTATATTTCATGTTTGGGCCTTTATTATTCTGGCGTTATGGGTGCACTCCTAGTTTACATGTTTTATCACGTTCATGGTGAATTGGTTGGTGTGTGCTCTACAACCCTTCACAATTGGAGCTGATGCTCAACCCATTTTATTATAAGAGAGTCACCCCTCTATTACATGTTAAGGCAGCCCCTCTGTATATTGATGTATTCACGACATTTATGAGACATGTATGGATTATATGGCTTATGCTCGTGGGCATTCTTATTATTTATGGTTTATATATCCTCTGATATTTCATGACATCTTTTCTTCGTATTACCATGCCTTGACATGTTTATTTCCTATTCCTTCATGACGTATTCTCCAGGTTTCCTCATGACATTTAGATCTTTCTCTACTCTTGAAGTTTACTATCCAGGGATTTCATGCTTATTAATAACATTGTTATTATATCCTGGTTCATCTGAGCGTTTTGCTCAGCGTATTTTTCTTTCTCTTTCTTATAGGCAGGTATCTAGAGGGAGATTTGGGCATGAGGAGAGTGTGTGCTTAGGATGTGACCTATTTAGCTGCCTTTCTTTATATCGTTATTTATGCAGACATTTTGATGTGCTATTACTATCTTGGACACATTGTTTCGTTCCTTTTTAGACTTCTTATACGAATTGGGAGCCGATGTTTGATTCCGGCTTTCCACCTTGTCCTATGTTATCATTTATGACTTTATGCCTTTATTATGCTTTGATATGACACCATGATTATGACGTTTCGGCCTACTCTCCGGAGCGGGTTTGGGTCGTTACAATTATGGTATCAGAGCTCAGGCTTTCGACTGTAGGCTCTAAAAACTTGACCTGTGAGGATTGAGTAAGACATTAGGTTCCTTTCAGAATCGTACGTTTATATTCTGTCGCGTTTGACCTTTTAAACCGTTTAATCATTAAACCCTTTTGCAAATGCAGTTGGTGAATACTCGTACCGATGTGAACTCACTGCGGCCGTTTTAGGCAGCCGGGGATGCCATGCTCCCACAGATGCACGAGAGGTTCGCGAAGAGTTCCGCACTGGGCTGTAGCTTCGGGTTGTAATCCTCGACCAGTCACTATTTAAACTTGGCTTGAGCGCTTCAATAAGTAGAACCCCGTCGTTCGAGAAGGCAGTGCCCTGTTGATGACTGAGAATTAGATTCCATATGGAGAAGATCTTCGACGTGATGGTTGTAATGATGCTTTTTAAGACCAGATTGGCGTGTTATATTTCGAGGGTGACGCATTTTGGGCTTGGTGGAAGGCTATAAGCGGCAATGGAGGAGATGTGTGGGTCTCTTACTTTGACTTGGGCAGCTTTCAAAGACCTGTTTCTTTCTTCAGTTTTTCCATCGAGCCGAGCAGAGCGCTTGACGAGAGGGGGGGGAGTACCATTCATCCGCCGTAAATGGGCGAGTGAAAATAGTACTGAGTTACATGACAGCGTTTTCCTTCCGCCTAGCTGGTTTTCTTAGACAGGCTGTTGGCACTGGCAGAGAACAAGATGAAGAACTTTTCGTTGGGTCTTCTAAGTCAATCCTGGAATGTCATGGGTATCAGTTTACAGACGTTGCCTCAGGTTGCAAGAGGCTGCACGCAACTTAGAGATCCTTCGTGACCGGGATGACTATGATAGGTCCGAACGTTCAGACAAGAGGTAAACTTTCTGTAATCAAGTTTTGCGACCTTATTCTATGTTTTACCTCCCTATCCTTATAATATGTACCATTCAACTATTCTCCAGGCATAAGAGTGGAGACCGATATCAGTCGGACACTCAGCAGAATAATTATCGGAGTCACGATCAGAAAAATGACCGTCAGGGATCTGACAGGCAGGGCGGTGGTGGTAACTACCGTAACAACAATAACAACAAGTACTCTCGTGACAACAACAGGTCAAATCTAAATCGTTATCGTCTTTATCTGTTATATGACATGAATCTAACATCACGATATGGTAACAGGAATTCTGGTGCTGGACGCGACCAAAGGAACAGAGGTCAGCAATCCCACCGATCTACCAACTCGGGTTCCCAGCAGTCCAGGGTACCCTCTGAGGGTTATACTCACCCTGTTTGCACCACATGTGGACGTAGACACCCAGGAGAGTGTCGTCGTGCTGCTGGTACTTGCTTCAAATGTGGCCAGGCTGGTCATCTTCAGCGGGACTGCAAGAAGAACATTGGTGCTAGTTCGTCTGGTCATGCTGACAAGAAGCCAGACGCATCAGGCCGTGTCTTTGCACTTACTCAGGATCAGGCCGCCAATACTTCAGGTACCATCACTGGTGCATTATTTATATTCGGACGTGCAGTGTTTGTTTTATTTGATACGGGTGCGACACATTCTGTGATATCTACCAAGTTTGCCTCATGTTTTACTATGACACCTATATTACTTGATCATGTATTATGTATATCCACGCCCATGAAAGACTCCGCACGTATTACCCATGTATATAGAGATCTTCCTCTACAGTTTGATGACAAGATTCGTTCAGTTAATGCACTTCCCTTGGATATGTGTGAATTTGACATAATTCTGGGTATAGACTGGTTAGCAGCACACCGTGCTACGATTGACTGTCATTCCCGTCGTGTTATATTCGGCGATATTCATGCTCCTGAATTTATTTATCATGGTTCCTTACCGGGAAAATCTATGAAGATCATTTCCGCTTTAAAAGCACGTACCTTACTATCGCATGGCTGTGAAGGTTTTCTGGCTACCATTCATGACACGACTTCTGACGTTTCTTCTATTCATGATCAGCCGATTGTTTCCGAATTTCAGGACGTATTTCCGGAAGAACTTCCAGGAATACCTCCTATTCGCGATGTTGAGTTTAACATTGAGCTTATTCCCGGAGCTGAGCCAATCTCCAAAGCTCCTTATCGCATGGCACCGATTGAGTTAAAAGAGTTGAAGGATCAGTTACAGGAGTTGTTGGAGCGAGGTTTTATTCGCCCGAGTGTATCGCCATGGGGTGCACCGGTTCTGTTTGTCAAGAAGAAGGACGGTAGCATGAGATTATGTATCGACTACCGTGAATTGAACAAGATCACCATTCGTAATCGTTATCCCCTTCCACGTATCGATGATTTATTTGATCAGCTTCAGGGCGCTAAACATTTTTCCAAGATTGATTTACGATCTGGTTACCATCAGTTGCGAGTGAAAGAGCAGGACATTTCCAAGACTGCTTTTCGCACACGTTATGGTCATTATGAATTCTTGGTTATGCCTTTTGGTCTCACGAATGCTCCAGCTGTATTTATGGACTTGATGAACCGAGTTTTTCATGAATTCTTGGACAAGTTCGTCATTGTGTTCATTGATGATATTCTGGTTTTCTCTAAGTCTAAAGAAGAACACGAGGAGCATCTCCGCACTGTTCTACAGATTTTACGACAGGAGAAATTATATGCCAAGTTTTCCAAATGCAAGTTCTGGTTGAGTAAAGTGGTATTCCTAGGTCATGTTGTTCCAGCAGAAGGAATTACTATGGATCCGGCGAAAGTTGAGGTTGTCACTAAATGGCCAAGATCGACGTCTGAGACCGAAGCACGCAGTTTTCTGGGGTTAGCTGGTCATTATCACAGAGTTGTTGAAGGTTCCTCACGGTTGGCCTTACCCTTGACTAAACTTACACGAAAGGATGAGAAGTTGTATGGACCGGAGAGCGAGAGAAGATCTTTGAAGAACTTAAGCAACGTTTAATTTCCACGCCTATTCTTACTCTTCCATCTGATTCAGATGGATTTCAGATTTTCAGAAATGCTTTCTTAATAAGGGCATTGATTGTACACTCATGCGGCATGAGAAAGAAATTTCCTATGTTTCACGTCAGCTAAAGCCCTAAGAAATGGACTATCATACTCATGATCTGGAAACTAGAAACTGTGTTTTCACACCCAAGGTTAGGAGATACTATCTCAATGGCAAGTCAGGTGACACTTTACCGATCATAAGAGCCCAAATATTTCTTTATTATTATTTGAACAAATCTGTTCATTCTCTACCAAATTGTCAAGATTATTCTGATAGTAAAATTGCAAGGATATTCCAACAGGAGATCGTGCAACTACACGGTACTCCGTCAGCGATTGTATCCGATAAGGATCCACGTTTCACGTTTCGTATTCTGGAAACTCATACTCGTCAGGAAGGTTATACCAACAAGCTTAGTAGACCATTAAAACTTTCAGCCAAATTATCTTGTTTCCTTGAAAGTATCGCCTACGAGTGGAGGCAGACGTTTTGGTATTACAGACAAGATTTGTTTCATCAGACCATTCGAAATTCTCGATCGCATCGTGAGATTTCTTATCGTTTGGCGTATCTCCTCAGCTATCACACGTTCATGATGTATTTCACGTGTTTTGTTCAGAAGTCACAAGTATCATTCCTTTCACGATGTCTCTTATCCACACGATCAGATTCATGAGGACTTATCTCACCTTAATGAACCAGAAGCTATTCTAAATTGTCAAGACAGAGTCATGAGGAACAAAACGATCCCTTTTGTCGAGATTTCTTGGAGGAACAAAACGATCCCTTTTTCAATTTTTTTACCAATTTCTGATTTTGTTTTTTATATTTTCGAACATTTTTTTCCAAATTTCCATTTTTTTTTCAAACTTTCCAACTTTTTTTAATTTTCAAAAATATTAATTTTTCAAATTTTCTAAATTATTATTTTTCTAATTTTCGAAATATTTTCCAAATTTTCGATTTGAAAAAAATCAACTTTTTTCAAATTTTCGAACTTTTTTTCCAATTTTTGAATATTTTTTTTCATATTTCCGAACTTTTTTTCAAGTTTTTAAAAAAAAAAAATTCAAAATTTTCGAACTTTTTAAAAAACCACAAGGACCACTGGTGTAGTTTACTCTTTAATAAATGGTATCAGTGGGTGGGAAAAGACGATATTACCCTTGTCGTTAATAAACTTAACTAGCGTTATGGACCCCCAAGAAATGAGGGACCAGCCACGCCTAACGTTTGCCACTTAAGGTCCAACGGTGCAATTAGTTTGGTCAAGGGACTACCGCTGTTGGTCAACGCAAACCACAAGGACCACTGGTGTAGTTTACTCTCTTATAATTATAATGATGAGTGGAATGGCAAAAATTCAACATAGACCCAAAATTTAGCATAAACCCAATGAATCAATCATAGTCACTCATTTTTAATCAAAATAATAAAAACTCACTTTTCACCTCTTTTTTTAAAAATTAAATATCTCACAGACCGTTAATCGTTACGCAAAACAAAACATACCATCGCGGCGAGAATTAAATTATCTTTCTATAGAGGGGCACTTTTATATACTTTCGATGAAAAAAATTTCGAATTTTTTTTAGATACGTATGGAAAAAATCACATGTTATTTTTTTTTCAGACGTGATTGAAAAAAAATCGAAAAAAAGGTTATTCGAAAGTATATCGAAGTGGATGTCTACTGAAAGATAAAAAAATACTCGTCGCGATAGTGTATTTTTTGTCGTTTGACGATTTACCATTTGCAAGATATTTTATTTTTTAAAAAAAGGTGAAAAGTGAGTTTTTATTATTTTAATGAAAAAATGAGTGATTATGATTTAGCATAGACCCAATGAATCAATCATAGCCACTCATTTTTTAATCAAAATAAAAAAAAACTCACTTTCCACCTCTGTTTTAAAAATTAAATATCTCACAAACCGTTAATCGTTACGCAAAATAAAACATACCATCGCGACGAGAATTATATCATCTTTCTATACATGGGCACTTCTATATACTTTCAGATAGCATGCACGTATTTATTTACAGCTAAGATATACAGTCCATAAATAGCAACATATTCTGAATCACTTATTACTAGTAATTGTTTACTGCCATGTATTTTTGCTAAAAACAACACTCTAAAAATAAATAAATAAAAATTCTTAATAGATATTCTTTAAAGTTTTATTGTACAACTATTTTTTTGTTTTTGTACAACTATATTTAATATCTATGTCTCAACTAAAACGGACATAATTCAAATGTTACTGAAGATTATGCGTTATATGAATAGATCACCTAAGTTGCATTGTTTTTTTTTGGGTGCAACCTAGGTTACATTGTGTATATTTGATCGCCTAAATTTTTCATCCAACAAATTATTTTTATTTTGATTTAGGTGTAAATACAACTGGCCTTCATTAAATCCATGAAGCTCACAGCTTTTAACTTACCAAATACATGATTTGTTTTCTTAACATGAGAGGGAATCAAGACAAAGACATCTCAACTCAAGTAAAACATATCTTCTAGACTTGTACGTACTACTTTGTATGTGCGTACAAATTAAATGAAACTTAATTAAAGTTTATCGTGCTATACTATAATAAACTATTTATAGTTGCTCCAGGAAGTAAAAAAGCTAAAATCACGAAACGATTATAGCCTCACGTTGTTTCTAGTTTTAATATTGCTTTCAAATAAGGTTAATTAACTGATACAGTTTATCATTTTTTCTTTACTTGCAATCTCTACAGTCTACCAATTTATATGAAATGGAGATCACAAAACTTAAGATGGTCGGTTACTTAATTAACTCGATATATATTTTTAGTAGCAAACGCTCGTGATCCTCCTTTGTACTTCTTGTATGAAACTTTATATATTGTAGTGCTTATTAACTTTAATAAATCCGGCATTAGAAGAATATTTAGTAGCAACTAGCAACAGTACGCTCACCTCCTTTTGCTCACCTCTATAATTATATAAACCTGCTGAATTAATAGAAACATGCTATTTATAAAACCAGCTATTTTGGAACTTTACTTATATAGATGCAACATGCTATTTTTAAAAGTATTTTTTTTTGGGAAGTGTAATATGGAAACTTATTAAATCAGGAGGTTATCAATTATGGAAAGTTAATAAGGAAAGTCTATTTTTGCAACTTACTATAATTATAAAGCAGCTATTTATGGAAAAGTACCCAATATAACAAGAATACTAATCATGAACAACTAATCATGAATATGTTAATCATGAACGTATTAATCAAGGAAACATGCTAAATAATGAAAGTTACTAAAAATAAAAAGTTCAAAAAAAATGAAAGTAACCTTAATCAGAACAAGTAACTTATATATGCCTTTAACATGTAGATCGCATTAAGCAGGAGTAGCTTCCATCTTCTTATCCATCTCTTTCCGTTACTGCTGGACATAAGGTACGGATATTCCGTCCTTTCAGTAAGGACATTCTTTCTTTCCATGATTCATCCCCAGAACTGCTATGCTTCCCCATTTTTATGTCTTTTGCCATGATCCCTTACACGTTGATTTCATGACTTATTCTATTGCCCGAGCTATATATATATGCATGGACCATATTACATAACTTACCACCTAGTCATGGAGGTTACCATGACTGGTGACCCATGGGCACCTGTGTCACGACTCTTTCGTATTGAGAGTGATTTCACGCGCGTCCCTTCATGTTACTACGTTAAATTCATGTTTGCCTTATTGATTCAGGGGCGTATGGGTGCATCCTAGTTTTACATGGTTTACACGTTCATGGTGAAATGGGTAGAGGATGGTCTCTACATCCCATCACATTGGAGCTATCCCTCCACCCATATTATTATAAAGAGGTCACCCCTCTATTACATAGGTTGAGCGCAGCCCCTCTGTACTATATGCATGTAATCTCACGACATTATTATTATGACATGTATTGATTATAAGAGCTCGTGGGCATTCCTTATTATATTATGTATTTATACTATCCCATGATATCTCATGACATCTTTGACTTCGAATTACCATGTATTACATGTTTATTTCCTATTCCTTCATGACGTATTCTCCAGGTTTTCTCATGACACTTTTGATCTTTCCGCTACTTTGTATTACATCAGGATTCATACTTATTAATTACTTTGTTATTATATCCGTTCACTGAGCGTTATGCTCAGCCGTATTTTCTTTCTCTTTCTTATACGGCAGGTATCTAGAGGGAGATTGGGCATGAGAGAGTGTGTGCTTAGGAAGTGACCTATTACTTCCTTTCTCAAATCGCAGACATTTTGATGTGCAATACTATCTGGACACTTGTTTCGTCTTTAGACTTCTTTTACGTTATTCACTGTTGATCTCATAATTGGGAGCGATGTTTGATTCCGCTTTCCACCTTGTCCTATGGTTAATCATTATGAAACCTTTATGCCTTATTATGCTTTGATATGACACCATGATTAATGACGTTTCGGCCTCCTTTCCGGAGTGGGTGTTACAATTATGGTATCAGAGCTAAAGGTTTTGACCTGTAGGCTCTAACAACTTGACCTGTAAGGATTGGGTAGACATTAGGTTTCCCTTCAGAATCGACGTTTTCTTCTGCGAGTTTTGACCTTTTAAACCGTTTAATCATTAAAGCCTTTTTGCAAATGTCAGATTGGTGAACACTCGTACCGATGATGAACTCGCTGCGGCCAGTTCAGGCAGCCGGGATGCCATTGCCCCCCCCCAAAAACAGAAAAATTCGCGAGCAGGTTCGCGAAAGATACCACACTGGTGCTGTAGCTTCGGGTAGTAATCCCCACCGAAGTCACATTCATTACTTGCTTAGCGCTTCAATAAGCAGAAACCCCGTTCGTTCGAGAAGGCAGTAGCCCCTGTTGATGCTGAGAATTGGATCTCCCATATGGAGAAGATCTTCGACGTGATGGATTGTAATGATGCTTTTAAGACCAGATTGGCTGTGTATAAGTTCGAGGGTGACGCGTTGGCTTGGTGGAAGGCCTATAAGCAGGCCAAAGGAGGAGATGCGTGGGTCCTTACTTTGACTTGGGCAGCTTTCAAAGAGCTGTTCTTTCTTCAGTTTTTCCCTCGAGCCGAGCAAGAGCGCTTGAAGAGGGAGTACCATTCCATCCGCCAAAGGGCGAGTGAAAATAGTACTGAGTACATGCAGCGTTTCCTCCGCCTAGCTGGTTTTCTTGGGACAGGCTCTGCACTGCAGAAGAACAGGGCGAAGAACTTTCGTCTGGGTCTTCATAAGTCAACCTTGACCATGTCCATGTGTATACAGTTTACGGATGTTGCTCAGGTTGCGGATGCTGTACGCAACTTAGAGATCCTTCGTGACCGGGATGACTATGATAGGTCCGAACGATCAACAATAGGGAAAAAAATAGAGGCATAAGAGTGGAACCGATAATCAGTCGGCCGACGTCAGGCAGAATAGTTTACCGGGGGTCAAGATCATAAAAATGACCGTCAAGGTCTGACAGCAGGGCGGTTGGTGGTAAACTACCGTAAGCAACAATAACAACGAACTCCTCTCGGACAACAACAGGTCAAACTTAATCGTTATCGTCTTTATCTGTTATATGATATGAATCTAACATCACGACATGGTAACAGGAATTCTGGTGCTGGACGCGACCAAAGAAACAGAGGTCAGCAATCCCACCGATCTACCAACTCGGGTAAATCATTTGAAATAACAAGTTTATTCTCTAGTATTCCTCAAAGTTTCATGTCTCAATAGTATCTCTCTTTGAAATCAGGTTCCGCAGCAGTCCCAGGGTACCTCTGAGGGTTATACACACCCTGTTTGCAACACATGTGGACGAGACACCCAGGAAGTGTCTCCGTGCTGCTGGTACTTGCTTCAATGGTGCCAGGCTGTCATCTTCAGCGGGACTGCAAGAAGAACATTGGTGCTAAGTTCATCTGTCATTCTGACAAGAAGCCAACGCATCAGGGCCGTGTCTTTGCACTTACTCAGGACAGGCCGCCAATACTTCAGGTACCACCACTGGTGCAATTATTTATCTCGACGTGGCATATTTGTATTTATTAGAATACGGGTGGACACATACTGTGATATCATACCAATTTTGCTCATGTTTTACTATGACACCTATATTACTTGATCATGTATTATGTATATCCACGCCCATGAAAGACTCCGCACGTATTACCCATGTATATAGAGATCTTCCTCTACAGTTGATGACAAGATTCGTTCAGTTAATGCACTTCCCTTGGATATGTGTGAATTTGACTAATTCTGGTATAGACTGTTAAGCAAGCACACCGAGGCTATGATTGACTGTCATTACCGCGTGTATATTCGGTCGATATTCATGCTCCTAATTTATTTAGCATGTTTCCTTTACCGGGAAAATCCTATGAAAGATCATTTCCCGCTTAAAAGCACGTACCTTACTATCGCATGGCTGTGAAGGTTTTCTGCTACATTCATGACCACGACTTCTGACGTTTCTTCTATTCATGATCAGCCGATTGTTTCCGAATTTCAGGACGTATTTCCGGAAGAACTTCCAGGAATACCTCCTATTCGCGATGTTGAGTTTAACATTGAGCTTATTCCCGGAGCTGAGCCAATCTCCAAAGCTCCTTATCGCATGGCACCGATTGAGTTAAAAGAGTTGAAGGATCAGTTACAGGAGTTGTTGGAGCGAGGTTTTATTCGCCCGAGTGTATCGCCATGGGGTGCACCGGTTCTGTTTGTCAAGAAGAAGGACGGTAGCATGAGATTATGTATCGACTACCGTGAATTGAACAAGATCACCATTCGTAATCGTTATCCCCATCACGTATCGATTGATTTATTTGATCAGCTTCAGGGCGCTAACATTTTCCGAGATTGATTTACGATCGGTTACCGATTCAGTTGCGAGAGAAAGAGCAGGACATTTCCAAGACGCTTTTCCGCACACGTTATGGTCATGTATGAATTCTTGGTTAAGGCCTTTTGTCCTCACGAATGCTCCAGCTGTATTTATGGACCTGATGAACCGAGTTTTTCATGAATTCTTGGACAAGTTCGTCATTGTGTTCATTGATGATATTCTGGTCTTCTCTAAGTCTAAAGAGGAACACGAGGAGCATCTCCGCACTGTTCTACAGATTTTACGACAGGAGAAATTATATGCCAAGTTTTCAAAGTGCGAATTTTGGTTGAGTAAGGTGGCATTTCTGGGTCACATTGTTTTAGCAGAAGGAATTACTATGGATCCGGCGAAGGTTGAGGCTAATCAACCAAATGCCAAGACCAGACGTCTGTGACCGACGTACGAAGTTGTTCTTGGATAGCAGGTTATCTACCGCAGATTCGTAGAGGTTCCTCACGATTAGCCTTACCTTAACCAGCTTATGCGAAAAGGTGAGAAGTTTGTATGGAATGAAGAGCGAGAAAAGAGCTTTGAAGAGCTTAAGCAACGTTTGGTTTCCTCGCCTATTCTTACTCTTCCATCTGGTACAGGTGGATTCCAGATTTACAGTGATGCTTCTAAGAAGGGTCTTGGGTGTGTACTCATGCAGCATGGGAAAGTGATTGCCTATGCCTCACGACAACTAAAGCACTATGAGTGAACTATCCTACTCATGATCAGGAGTTACACCGTTGTCTTTCGCTCTCAAAATTTGGAACACTATCTATTTAGCGAATCATTGATCATTTTTACCGAACATAAGAGTCTCAAATACATTTTCACTCAGCGAGAATTAAATAAAGAGGACAGAGACGTTTGGTTGGAGTTACTAAAGGAATTAGACACCACATTCAGTACCATCCGGTTAAAGGCGAATGTAGTGAGCTGATGCTTTGAGTCGGAGTCGGAATGATAGCGTGGCATCAGGTGGAAGAAGAGATTATTTGTGAACATGAGCGTTTGGAATATCGAGTTATGTGTTTCGTGGACAGAATGGTTTTCTGGGTAGTCAGAGGGATGAAGCTTAACTAATTTCACAGATCAAGACAGCTCGAAGATGACGGAGAAATCTGGGCAATTTTATACAGAATATTGGATCAGCAGACCGAGTTTCGCTGTGATGAGATGCATTTTAGGGCAGAGGTACTAAATTATGCGTACCAGAGGACCTACACTTCGGGAAGCCTGATGACTGAGGCTCATAAGTTCTCCATTATCGATTCATCCAGGTTGACAGAAGATGTACCACGATCGCAAGCAACACTTTGGTGAGTGGTATGAACGCGATGTGGCTACGTTTGTGTCAAAGTGTTAAACTGTCAGCAGGTGTTAAGATTGAACACCAACGATCACGTGGCTATTCAACCGTTTAGAGATTCCTGATTGGAAGTGGGACGAAATATCCATGATTTTGTTACCGGTTACCACGACCAGAGGAAGCACGATGCAATCTGGGTTTGTAGTAGATCGCTTACTAAATCGGCACAATTTTTCTTCCTATCCGAAGATTACCCCATGTAGTAAATTAGCAGAAAATGTTCCAACAAGAAATTGTTTCGATACACTACTCCATCATCGATCTGTCAGATAAGATCCAACTTTTTCACGTCTCGTTTCTGAAAGGTTTACAGAAAGCTTAAGGGGGGGGAACCAGGCTCAAGTTTAGAACAGGCTTTTCAATTCCTGAGACCGGACGACAGTCGGAGCGAACGTTCTTAACATTAAGTATATGTTTACGTTCATGTGCTTTAGGAATTGAGCAGGAAAGTGGGTATGACTATATAATGTCTAGTGGAGTTTGCCTACAATAACAGTTGGCATGCGAGCATTAAATGCGCTCTTTTAAGAGATGTGTGTATGGTAGAAAATGACGTGCTCCTATTATTGGGATCAGTCGGATAACGAATTCTTGAGGCACGGAGATGATTGATGGTGACAAATGAAAAGGTCGCCGTCGCCAGGGATAAGCTTAAGGAAGCTCAGACACTCAGAAGAGTGACGCCGACAGGCATCGCAGAGCTTAGAGATTCCAGCCGGGTGAGCATGTTTTCTTGAAAGTATCACCTACACGTGGAGTCAGGCGTTTTGGTATCAAGGGCAAGCTTAGTCCTCGTTTCATAGGACCGTTTGAGATTCTTGATCGCGTTGGTGAGGTTTCTTATCGCTTGGCGTTACCTCCTCAGCTATCTCATGTTCACAATGTATTTCACGTATCATTACTCAGAGGTTACAAGTATCATCCATCTTCACGTTTGCCACATAACATTCGATCAGAAATCGTGAGGATTTATCTTACACGGAAGAGCTGAGTCTATTTCTAGAACCACAGGACAGAGTCATGAGAACCAAGACGATCCTTTTGTCAAAATCCTCTGAAGGGGTTTGGAGGGGGTTTTAGTTGGAGATCATCCCGAGCGGGAAGCTACATGTAGACCGAGGCGTCTATACGATGACTTCTATCCTCATTTTCTTCCTATGATCTGGTAATGTTCTTCTTCAGTCGTATCATGTTTCTAATTTCGAGGACGAATTTTTCTTTAGGGGAAGAGTTGTAAAGCCTAAAATCTCATAAGAGTAAAATGACCAAAATGCCCAAATGAAGAAAAATGCATAAAAGCTTAAATAAATCATTTTAATGCTATATATTATAAAATACACAATAAACTATATGGACTTTATGTAAGAATAAAATACTTATGTTATACAAGTAAAAATAATACTTATGTATATATGTCATGTATGCCAATTTATTACATTAATTATATATGTATTAATAATTAATAATTAAAGTAAATAATAAAGATAAATGCAAAATAAACATGAAATACTATAAAATCCTGTATTAGACTTTTAACAACCTTAAAAATCTCGGCATATTATAGAAAATGGGTTCCTTAAAATTATCTTATCATTATATTTTGCAAAACCCTAAAAAACACATAGGTCGCACAGAAAAATCAAGATAGGAGCATCCAGAATTTTCTCCAGGATTTGAACGATTTTTCTAGGGTGTTATTAAGGTCTAGGATTGTGGGACAAATAGTGAGAAAGATTGTGGAGCTTGGTTCGATTTTAAGGTATTGGTTTGTTCGAATATTCAACCTAATTTCAAAAATCCATGAGAATCATCAATAAAAACAAAGGTAATATATTACTTTTTTTTCATCATTATAATTCAGTATCAATACAAGAAAAATATCCAGCATGTTAAATTTGATCTCATAAATAAATATATGTTTCGAACCCTAATTTTAGATTAATTGTGTAATCGGCAATAAAACAATTTGTAAAATTGATTTTATAATTTTCTAAGGTGGAATATATCATGTATATCTCAGATCAATTGTTGGTTAAATTTTTAGAGGACTCGAAATAATTATTTGGGATTTAAGGGTTTTGCCGATTTGCGAAATAAAGAGAAAAGGAAGAAATAATTGAAAAACGAATTAGGTTAGGTTTTTATATTTCCCAGGTCCAATACATGCAAATGATGTATAAAAAATTGTGTAATTATGGGGAAAATTTGATTAGGGTTTTGTGCACTTATTTGTTACCCGATTTGAGTTTTAAAAGTATAAGGGGGTGTTTTGTAATTTCTGAAACTTTGGGGTCTGATTTAAGCATGTTATTATATTTTTTATGATCTGAGAAAAATAAGTTGGGGGGTAGAAAATGTCATTTTGATATTATTTATGTAAACCTTACTATTTATAGAAACCTGCTATTTATAGAAACCTGCTATTTATAGAAACCTGCTATTTATAGAAACCTGCTATTTTTAGAAAGTCTATTTTTGGGAAGTTTAATTATGGAAACTTATTAAATCAGGAAAGTTATCATTTATGGAAAGTTAATTAAGGAAAGTCTATTTTTGGAAACTTACTATAATTAGAAGCTGCTATTTTTGGAAAGTACCCAATATAACAAGAATACTAATCATGAAACATACTAATCATGGAATATGTTAATCATGGAACGTACTAATCAAGGAATCATGCTAATTATAGAAAGTTACTAAAAATAGAAAGTTACTAAAAATAGAAAGTTACTAAAAATAGAAAGTTACTAAAAATAGAAAGTTACTAAAAATGGAAAGTAACCTTAATCATGAACAAGTAACTTATATATGTCCTTTAACATGTAGATCGCGTTAAGCAGGAGTAGCTTACATCTTCTTATCCATCTCTTTCCGTTACTGCTGGACATAAGGTACGGATATTTCGTCCATTCAGTAAGGACATTCTTTCTTTCCATGATTCATCCCCAGAACTGCTATGCTTCCCCATTTTTATGTCTTTTGCCATGATCCCTTACATGTTGATTTCATGACTTATTCTATTGCCCGAGCTATATATATACATATATGTATATACATATATGTATATACATATACGTATATACACATACATATATATATACATACATATATATATACATACATATATATATACATACATATATGCATGACCATGATTTACTTGACTTACCACCTAGTCATGGAGGTACCATGACCGTAACACATGAGGCACCTGTGTCACGACTCTTTCGCGTTGAGAGTGATTTCACGCGGCGTCCCTTTGGTGTGTGCTCTACATCCAATCACATTGGAGCTGATCCCTCCACCCATATTATTATAAGAGGTCACCCCTCTATTACATGTTGAGGCAGCCCCTCTGTACTATATGCATGTATTCACGACATTATTATTATGACATGTATGATTATATGAGCTCGTGGGCATTCCTTATTATTTATGTTTATACTATCCATGATATTTCATGACATCTTTACTTCGTATTACCATGCTTTACATGTTTATTTCCTATTCTTCATGACGCATTCTCCAGGTTTCCTCATGACACTTTTTGATCTTTCCGCTACTTTGTATTTACTATCCAGGATTCATACTTATTAATTACATTGTTATTATATCCGTTCACTGAGCGTTATGCTCAGCCGTATTGTCTTTCTCTTTCTTATACGACAGGTATCTAGAGGGAGATTGGGCATGAGAGAGTGTGTGCTCGGAAGTGGACCTAATTTAGCTTCCTTCTCATATCGGCAACATTTTGATGTCTATACTATCTGGACACATGTTTCGTCCTTTAACGTCTTTTACGATAATTCATGTTGATCTCATAATGCGAGTTTGAGAACGAGTGCGCATGCACAAAGTAGAAAAATAAAATTTAAACTAATTTTTTTTAACAAAAACAAAACTTTCAAAAATGAAAGGTCTTCAAATTAATATCAACAAACTTCAAACGATAGAATCTTAATCACAAATCCCCGGCAACGGCTCCAAAAATTTGGTACGCTTAAAATATATAATATATAATACGATGGAAAATTACCAATTTACCCTTGAGGACAAAGGTGAAAAGGAAACTCTACAAAATATATATAATATAATATAATACGTATCTTAACCGGGAAGTATGATTCCCCGGGTCGTTTCCCCAACGACTTGTGAAATTGAAACCACGTTTGTTGTTCGGACAATGATTTGAATGGGAAACAATAGTTGATTTGATTAACTACTTTTAACAATTAAAATTAACAAGCTCTATGAAAACAAATAACGGGAAATCAAAATTTAACTAAAAACGCAAAACGGGACCCTTAAACGGAGGTCAAAAACCCTAATTTGCTAAAAATAAACCTAACTTAAATTTTTCTTTTTAAATGGACTCTATTTGACTAAAAAGTAAGTTTAAAGAAAACTAGAACAAAAACGGAGTTGAAACGAGCGTTAAAACACGAAAAACGAGAACGAATCTCGTTTTTTAAAAAACGAAATTTTGCAAATTAGATCCTACGAAAGCGAAACTAATTTTCCTATGAACTTTATGACAAAAGAAAATTTTCTAAAAAAGATTTATATTTTTTTGATTATTTTTCTATTTTTTATGATTTTTTAAAGTTTTTAATGAAAATAAATGTTTAAAAATACTAAACGTAATATAAAAATTCTAGAAAAATTACAAAAAAAAGCTAAGACTAATTAAAACCTAAGAAAATTAAGCCCGAGATCACAGCTTATAAAATAAGCTGTGAAATAAGCTTTGACAGCTTATAAGGCTTAATGGCCAAAATGAGTATAAGAAATTAAGGGTGCAAAAGTCTTATGAAAAAGACCCAAGGGCACAGCGGTAAGGAGTGGGTGTGTGTGTTTATAAAAGGTTGAGGTGTTGAGGTCGGGGGTTCGAGCCTTGCTCACCCCCGACTTCCACTTCCCTTTTTTTGGTTTTTATAAAAAAACTTAAAGAACAAAAGTTGTTAAGGACAACTTTTTAAGCAACTTTAACAAAGAAACTATAAGCTGAAACTTAAAAATAAGCTCTTAAAGAGCTTATGAAGAAGCTGTTTTCAGTAAGTAAGCTTTTAAAAGCTTAATAGCTACTTTTCAACTAAACGCTTGCACACTATTCAATTTAAGCTCAATTTTGAAACTAAAAGCTGTCCTAGATAGCTTATAATATGAAGAAGCTAAATTCGACAATCTACTTTGACTAAAAACACTTAAAGCTTTCTAAATCTACGGATCAAAATTGCAAACTCAGAAACTTACTCTAAAAGCTTAAAAACTAAATAAGCTAAAAAGCTTAATAAGCTATTCCAAAGGCTGAGCTTTTGAAAACTAGACAAACCACATATAAGCTATAAACCTATTGCTTAAAATCAAATTCTATAAGCTAAAATTCTAGATTTAAAAGCTAATCTTTTATTACTACTGTTTTTGGCTTTTTTGGAGGCTTTTATGAAATTTAAAAGCTAAACTAACCTAAGAGTTTAAGCTAGAAATGAAAAACAAGCTTTAAACTAACTAATCCTATATGTAATCTAATAGCTCATTGAATTTTAGAAACTAAAACCTACAAACACTTAGCCTAATTGAGGCTTAAAAAGATAGCAGTAGTAACATAAGTTACTACTGCTGATGCAATTGACAAATGGGGCAAAAACAACTTGCAGGTGACTAAGGTGATAAAACCTGCATTAGACACACTCAATGAGTGTGTCTAAACACATAACAAACAAATACAAAGCTCAAAGAGCATTGGTTCAAAATTCCAAAGATCTAAAAGAAAACTTGATCACTGGTGCACAGGCAAACATAACAAGCTTCAAAATGAAATTAAGCTCAACTAAACCTACAAACCTGCTCTAAACTTAATCAATTATGAAGATTAAACTGACCAAAGAAAAAACCTCCAAGTTACTTTGACTTTTGATGGTCAAATAGAACTAATCCAAACACCCCTTAAAGCTATGACATATTTCATTAGCTTATGATTCTAAGTCCTAATTATTGAAACCTTAATACCAGATAGCTAGAAGCTTATAACTAACCTAGTGAGCTTATTTTAACAACTAGATAAGCTAGAATTTAAGATCTACCAATTACTCTAATATTTTTGGTTTTTTAGTGATTTTATGACAAGTTAAAAAGTAAACTATGATCTAAGCTATAAAAGCTAAAAACAGATTAAAGTGCATGATTATTAAGCTTGTCTAAACAGTAATAAGCACAAATAAGCAATAGATAAGCAGATTAGCAGAACTAATAAGCTACTTAAGCAGTTTTAAGCTAGAATTTAAAGAACAAAGGAATTAAATGAAAACTTACAAAATGCTTCAGCTAAACAGAAGCTAATTGCTCAAATGAGCTTATCAACAGCTCTGGCTTATCAAGCCAGTAAAAGTCCTTGGAAACTCATCATTTGTTTTTTTTTTAAGGTTTTTATTCCCTTCCATAAGCCTTTTGTCCAAAATACCAAGGTTTAAGCTGATTTTTAGGTTTCACTGATTAAATGAACAATGTAGCTCAATCACAAGCTTATAGACTTGTGAGAGCTAGTATGAGCTTATAAGAGCTTATGTAACAGTAGCTTATCATTACTATTACTAGAGCTTATAGAGAGCTTTTTGACAATTTATTAAAGAATACTTAAATCTCATTACTAAAAAGCTTGATTACATTACTTGAAAAGAGAATTACAAACGTTTAAATGAAAATTACATTTACTTAGAACTTAAAACTTAAGCTAAATTACCTAAAAAGCTAAAAACTAGAAAAGAAAAGATGCTTGTGTGTGAGGAGTGAAGGGCTATTTATAGCCATCTTCTGAATCTTCTAGGCCTCTTGGGGCAGATATGGCTTCTCCAATCTTGTCCGTACATTCTCTCAATGATTGGAAGAGCAATCTTAGTCGTTGGATCACATCTTATCTCACACGGATTGCCAGCTTGGCAATCCGTGATTGAGACAGCTTGTGCTTCTTTTGAGAGTGTAACAAGTGTAAATTGCCATTTCCTTTGTGCTTCCTTCAATCCAATGTGGCATTCCTTCTTGGGTTTTAGCCAATGAGAGCTTGAATATGACGTTTGTTGCTGCCAAGGTGTACTTTAACACCTGAATTGTCCTTTTTGGCCCTCAATTGGTAAAAGCCCTTTGATTTGACCCTGGGTGAAAAGGAAGAAGAAGGGTGAACAGTAGTAAAACTACTTTTCCCGCTTCTTTTTTTACTATAAGGGTGCGTTTGATTATTTTTGACCCGGGTTTGACTTGGGTTTATTTTATAAAAGGGATGGGCCGGGTATTGTGGATTTGGGCCCGGGTTGTGGAGTGGTTTTTGTGTTATAAAGAAATAACGGGTGTTAACTTTTTAAGTTATAAAAGTTAACACCGTTAGGTTTTTAGGGATTATTTTTGTTAACTTTGAGGGACGGGTTTGGTATTTTTGAGATTTTTGTCTTGTTGTGACTTTGACTTTAGTTGACTGAGAGTTGACTTTTTGACTTTGATAGCTTCCTCCCGGCTTTTTGTGTGCTCTTCCGTTCTTGTGTTCGTGTTTGCCCGGTTTTAACCGTTTTCTTGTGGTTTTTGCTTTATCCGTACCTGCACATACAAAACACAAAAACAAGCATATCTTTGCCATTTTTATTATGTTTTTGGTCTTTATTGGGTTTATTTTGATATAAAATGGATATGTGTTTTCACACATATCAAAATTCCCCAAACTAAACGATTGCGTGTCCTCACGCAATATTACATGCCTTATAACCAAATACCTTGAAACTTCCCCAAACTAAACCTTTGAAAAGTAGCAAAGATTTTTGTGGAGAGAGCTAAGAAATCACAAGTTATAAAACACCCCTATTTCCTATTTTCTAAAACCTCTTTTTCATTTTTTTTATATTAATAATATAGTTGGGATAATTTTGACTTTCGTTATTTCCATAACTGTTAGGGATCATAGAACAAGATGCATTTCGATTCCGAGAATGCCCCAAAAAGGATAAATTCATCGTTCCCGACTTTTCACTTATCCAAACCAAGCTTAAAACAAAATCACAGCTAAATATTAGTAAGGATGCTAACACTACTCATATTTGCAACTTGTGCACTTTTTACTCCCAACATTTATTATATCTTAAGTGAGTGTGCTATTTTGAATTTCAACCATGGATCAACTTTTTGCAACATATCATGCTTTACGTTCCACCTTAGAATAATAATTAAAGGCGAGATCATCCTATGTAGCGACTTTTGTCTCGGGACATCCCAACCTTACGGCTAAGTGACCAGGCTTTTGACACCCCACAGAGACTAGTATCGGGACTCACGGACCCTAGGTTTCAAAAACTCTCAGGTTTCACGGATATTCATAGCTTATAAAATAAAGTACTCAACGTGCAAAAGCATATTTGAATTTAACAAAAAGAAGCCAATTTATTAATTTACTTTAACTATTTAGACATTTATACAATTGTAACCCTCGACTTTTTAGAAGGTTGCAACATCGGTTGTGAGCCGGCAAGATGCAGCAAACTTTTATCAGTCTCGGATTTTTATTCTTACTATGGGCTTTCTTTAGAAGACTACCACATCGGTTGTGAGCCGGCAAGAGGTAGTAAACTTTTATCAACCCACAGCTTTTATTATTATATTTTTTTTTATCATTTTATCTTTTTTTTATATTTATTTAGAGAAGACTTCTTTTTGAAAAATTCAAGTATAAATTTGAACTAAGACTAAAATTTTTGCTATACATAAAAATTGTTGATTTAAGTTTAATCTCCAAAAACAGCACGTATATTAATCCGGTTAAGAGCTTATGGGAGAAAAAGCAACAAGTTACATACATGAGCTCTTAAGATTTCCAAATAATCTTTGTTTAGCATCCTACTCATACTTAACTCTATCATTTTTCGTTCTTCGCGAATTAGCGAACGCTTAGCCTAAAAGTTAAGGAACAAGCTAGAGCTCAACACGCTCGATCGGGTCAAAATTTACTCTTATTCTTACCCAGCAAGAAAGTCAAAATTGTGACAAAAACACTTATTTATTTTTTTTATTTTTTTTACAAATAAAACTTAAAAATTTAAAATTTTTGTGGGAAAACGGGGTACGTGAGAACAAAACAATAAGTAGGTAACATCAAATCGATAGATTCCCTCCCCAAACTAAAACGAAACATTGTCCTCAATGTTTAAGGCGGGTCTCTACGCAAATCTAAGCCGTTTATTAATTATGCAAAGATAAACGTGAATCGATAAGTTGAAAGGATATCGGATTTCTCCAAACTAATGACAAGCAAAAGCTAAGAAGCTCGAGTGAACCGGGACAAAACACCAAACACGAGAGTCTTCAGAAAAGTTGGGTTCATCCTGCAAACAATCACAAGCACAAACAACAAACACAAAGAACAGAAGAGTACAAGCCTCCTCACACACATTAGAAACTAGAAAGAAAAATAGAAAATGGATAAGCATGGGGTGCCTCCCACGAAGCGCTTTGTTTTTGGTAACCGAGTCACATAGCTTGACTCGATCCCTGAATTCATTCGTCCTTAGGGAGAGCAAATGGAACTGGCTTAAGAGAAAAATGAAAAGTAGAGATGCCGGGGTCAAAAATAGTATCCTCACTCCTGAGAGAGAGAATAACAGGAGAATCCTTGGGGTAGGTGAAAAATAGGAGAAAAGTCCAAATGACAAATGTGAAGGAATTAACATCTTCAACATTTAGGGATAAAACAATTTCTTCATCATTCTTCATGGCCGTATCGGGCTTAAAATTTAAGCAAACATCCGGTGGTTCCGGCGGAGGACGAGGAGATGACGGGTTGTCTTGATGATCAAGGTTAGGTAACTCATTATCTTCATCTTCGGAATCATCATTCTCAACACCTGGTGGAATTAAATCATCTGGAACAAGGAATATATCGATCTCTTCTTGAACGGGGTCACTATCCTCAACGGGGATTGAACTTGGATGAACATTTTCCTGTGACCGGGAAGTTGAAATCTCACAAAGCAAAGTCATACGACTAAGATATTCCTCATGCTCTCTAGCAATCCTTGAAGGAAGTGTCATAAGTTTACCGGCGAACTCATGGTGAAGAGGATCATTCCTTGGAGAAAAAATAAGTGAAGTATTATGGATGGATTCATTTTGTTCTGGTTCATGATCGAGAATCACTTCGGGAGCAAGATTATGGTTGGTATCATCACTAAGCAGATTTTCAAGAAAGATTATGTCTCCTTCTAAATCGAAATAACCTTCCTCAAAATTAGAAGAAACT